>JAILXH010261894.1:46310-67590 GCA_023558415.1 Piaractus mesopotamicus
CACAGCCTTTCAAAGACTCCAAATACAAAAACTATTAATTAGTGTAAATGCATATCAATAGATGTGATTATTACACTCTGCCTATCACTGTATCTGCATCATCCTGCAAACTGCCAACAAATCACTGTAGATTCATTGAGAAGGTATATTTTAACAGAGTAACTGTGATATCCCTAGAGAACTTAAATCACAGCAATGATCTTTTTTTCACTATTGCTTTATGTACCAGCAAAAATGGAGGAGGCTGCATACAATATAGTCTTCTGTCTACTGTCAGAGAACCTGGTTCATTCTGTCCACTGATTTTTCAAACATTAATCCCTCAAATGGCCATTCATTCAGAGTGGTTTAATGTGAAATGCTTTATTCTAGAGAAGCTTGATAAATCTCAGTTGTTCACAACAGAGGTGATAGGACCAGACGTCTAAAACATTTAATGCCTCGCAGAAAGTTATTACACAAAACTGTTACCAGTATCTTGCCTGGGGGCTGATACACTGTTTTAAAATAGCTTTGAGAAAAGCTTTTGTATTAAAATAACAAGTTTTTTAATCCATTTATGGCAAAGAGGTACATGCAGGGAAAAACAGCGCCCAATGATTTACCACTGCTTTACCATTATCAACATTACATACAAAAACTCAGAAGACACGTGACGGGTCGCTTGTCATTTTGGATAGTAAATGAAATGGCTTTATTAGACATCACAGTCCCTAGTTCCCATCATCACCAGAACAAGAAATCTGAGCTGGCAAGTTTCTTCCATAACTCACCAAACCACCCTAAGTAGCTTTTTTTTTTACATCTCAATGATTGAATTATGTAGACATATTGAAAAATCTGCCCCTTTAATGTTGCCAAGACCCACCTACTATGACAGAAAAGGGCCGTTTGGCTTACATGCAAAATAACCAACCACAGACCACTTTTCTAGTGTGATGTGTAGTGGTAGGCCATTTTCAAAACAGGGCTATAAGAAAAACAAACCTCAGTGTGCGTCGGCAGACTCACGATGTTCTCACTTAAAAGCTACTAAATGCTTCAGAGAAAGTTCTTGAATAACTTCTAACTTTAAATGCTCAGCCATGGCGCTCAGAGCAGGCAACTGCTTGCAAAATCTGATTCCCGTCAGACACACATCAGAATGAAAATGACAAAATCCCAGTAGTGGCCAGCTTAGCGTACAAAAGATGTCAGATGTTCTGTTTGTGGGTAGAGAATCTGAAGCTGAGCCTGGGTTCAATAGGGAACATACCTGTGCAATTTCCTGAGCATCCATCAAAACCAGTTGCAAACTTGGTGTTCAAAAAGGCCAAACAAGTTTCTTTTAATGATTTAACTTAAAATGTATGGGTAAAAGGGCCCATACTTCAGTTCCTCACTTTGACAGTAGTTACCGCATAATAAGCCCTATAACACCTAGTAATTCCTAGTAGTTAACAGGGTAATTATTCAGTAACTACATTAAAAACAATGCAAAATGACTGCGCTATTATTAAGCCATTGAAGTGAGGAATGGAAGTGGTTAAAAGGAAGTGCATGCACGTAACATCATGCAGAACAGAACGAAAGTATGTCCTTTCATGGATGTTTGAACTTCTTCCTCTGCCTTGTCCATCTTTGGCCCCTACCTTGAACAGGTGACCTGTGCTGCGTCTCCATGCTGACCGCAGAGAGCAGAAGTGTCTACGTAGCGATGCCGCAGGGTTCATGGCGGAAGATGCCAAAACACTTTTTTCCAGCAGAAAACCGGGGGCTTTTTCCCCACCGTCTCAACATCACACGGGACAACACATGCTAAAACTCAAGATTTCCTCACCCGCCCTTTCTCTCTCTCTCACTGTCTCTCTCACTCTCTGTCTCTCCCTCATACATTCTCTCTCTCCCACATGACTGTCCTCTATTCCTCTTTCCGCTCTCTACCTTTTTTCCCTCCCCTTTTCATGCTCCCTCCTCCTGTTCTCACTCTTTCGATGTGGTATTGATTCGAGTTTTCTCCTGCTGTTTCAGGGTGTGTGTGTTTTGAGTAAAGCTCAAAATACCAATATGCAGCATACTGACATTAACTTATTCTGACAGTTAAGTGTTTACTGTATCATGGTCTATTTATTATTTATTGTTTTAATGCACTTCTTTAAATTCATTTTTAAGAATAAGTTTTTCAAAGAAGTCTGCAGGGATATTTTTCCACACCTTTAGGTTGGTTGCATTTTCTACTTCTCACAATCCAAGGAATCCCAAACACATTCAGTGATGTTGAGGTCTGGTCTGTAGGGTGTGGTCAGTGTACTGTTCTGAAAACACCAGCAGTTTCTTTCTGCTGATTCCGATTCACAAATTTGTTATCTTCTTAATATCTCCTTTCCTCAGTCACGGCTTCTTGACAGCCACAGATTCTTTCAGACCCATAGCAAGTTGAGTTGTATTCTCACAGTGGAAGGATGAACAGAAATACTTGTGGATTTTTTCAGATCTGAACCGAGAGTAGAGTTTGATTTTTTTCCTTTCTCTCAAAGATGAAAGCTTTATGTACTGTTAACCTGATGGGGAGACTTTTAGTAGCAGGCATGGTTGTTAAGACTTTTGAACTCCAGTATTTTTAAACTCCTTTTCCCTCCTCTAACGCCCTCAGAAATAGCTCTTAAAAATCAATAGCTTGTACTTAATCGCTACATAAAGTGAATACATATGTATACACATTTACAAGTGAAATTTCTAGGGAGAATAAGCACACATCCTCTACAGAGATCACATTCTGCATATTTCAATGTACAATTACAGTTTATTTTCTGAGTTTAACATAATGAAAAAAAAAATATGGCCTGTGCCACAGTTATGGCACATTTTATATTTTGTTTTGTTTTTACATGTTAAACTCAGCAAATAAATGTACAGAACAAACGTGTTCTCTGTAGAGGGCGTTAACTTATTTTCACATAGAAAATCACCTTAACATATAATTGACATAACTAGGGGAGCCCAAACTTTTGCATGTGAATGTATATATACTAAACAATGATATTATGTCAGTTTGTGTTGACATCAATCCACTGCATACACAGGACATGGCAGGAGAAAATCTGAAGCGTTTGAATGCAGTTTAAATGCGTTAGAGTCAGGTTAAGTTCATATACATTACTGATCTCTATGAAAGTCTGAGCATCTCAGAAGCCCTTGTGTTCATTATTAGTGTGTCATCTGTGAGCTCTTTTGGTAGTCTGGCCTTCATTTGAGCATTTTCGAGCCTCTCTCGACCCAGCCGGATGGACCCATGCCGATTCAATTAGGAAAACAATGGGGATCTCACACATAGCGCCCAGCGCGCTGTGCTCCACACTAACCCAATAAAAACAGCCTGCAGTTTCCTGTTTCTGCACCAATAATATGACATAAGAAAAAAAACACTTCCACTAATAGTAGCTCACCTGAGACAATGAAAGAGCATCTTGCACTGCTTATGTGTAAACGGTGCCGGTGAATAGTAATAGCCTATGGGCTGAAACGAGTGTAGTAATCGATGGACAGAGGGCCCAAAAGGCCGGCTGGAGGTTATATAATGGAGGAGCTGGCAGAGAGCCAGAAGGCACATCAGTCTGGAGTATTTTCAGAGTAAGGATGGCTGGCTAAAGTGGCTAACCGCAAGCAGAGTCACAAGGGAGGGCTTGAGGTCAGTCAGGGAGCCTGGGTAAGTCCGTAATTAGTTTTTCAGAGATATGACACAGTAAGATATCAAACTAGACATCTCTAGTCCTTCTCACTGCCTCCTTCCCTCTCTCTGAGATTCCTTAAGTATTTACCAGAGTTGGCTAGTAACTAGTTCCATTTACTAGTTCTTTTGCCAGTTAATTAATTAATAAAATATGCATAATAAAAATTTGTATATATTTATCAATTACATCTAGAAAAGGTGCATTACAATTACAATTGAAGAGTGTCGTTCCAAAATGCATTATAGGCCACTTGCACTTTTTTCATGATATATGCTGTTCATATCAATTCTATGTTATAATTAATATAACCTTTGTAAGTGAAATGAAATTGTCCATTATAAAAATCCAATTCCAAAAAAGTTGGGACAGTAGGTGAGCATAAATAAAAACAGAAAGAGTGATTTATTAACTATCTAATTTGACCTGTGTTTAAACGAAAACAGTATAAAGATATTTAATGTTTTATCGTATCAACTACATTGTTTTTCGTAAATTTATGCTTATTCTGATATTCATGCCTGCAACGCATTCCAAAAAAAGTTGGTACAGGAGCAACTTGGACTAGGAACTTAAATGAAAATGTTTTAAAAGCGGTGATGTAATTATGTTTGGGTAAAAGAAGCACCCAGGAAAGGCCAAGTCCTTTAAGAGTAAGGATGGGTCAAGGATTGCTCAGCAAACGGTCCAACAGTTTAAGAACAATGGGCCTCATTCACCAAATGTTCTTAGGAAGAATTTTTTTCTTAATACCCATTTACGCAGTTTTCACAAAGATTCTGATTTTCTGAGTTTCTTATTTGGAATTTGTTCTTGGGTAAGAACAGAATCTACACACACTCAAGAGCAAAAAGGTGTGAACAATTCTCCGGTTTAAGAACATGTCATGAATCCGATGTAAATTTTTTTAGGATCTTTCTCAAGAACAAATTTAAGAAAAAACTTAAGACATATTGGTGAATGATGCCCAATGTTCCTCAACAAACATTTGAGAGGATTTTAGGTATGTCAGTTTCTGCGGTGCCTAATATCATCAAAAAAAATTTGGTCCAAACCTGAATACAGCCTAAGAACTTTCTGTTCCCAGCCCAACCAGACCCGCAGCAATAAGTTTTGTCCAAACTCAACCCTACTTAAACTATATCTGACCTGAGGCCAACAAAATTCTGTCTGAAGCTGACATGAACCAGTCTAACATCACCCAAAGTGCCAAATAAAACCTGATAGGACAGCTGTGGTTAACCTCCGGAAGGCGTATTTATGCTCAACATTAAATATAGATACTGATATAGATGCAGACAGAGCCTTCTCTGCATACTCTGCATTCATTTTGTCCATATTTGTCCACATTATCTGAAAGCTTACACATGAGGATGAAAGCCATGGGCAGTGTAGTCAATTTGCATAAGACATGATGCCAATTTCTCTAATTGGTAATATAAGTGAACTCTCCGTCCACATGTCACAAAGTGGCCTCACAGACCACTACAGTGTACGCTGGTGCCTTTCTTCTCCTTTGTGGCACATTATTAGGACCTCCTCCTCCCCTGCCATGTTTGTTGTCAGAAATGTTATACTCTGGACTACCCTTTAGTGGATGTACTGCTTAACATCCCTTCCACTGTAAAGGATGCATAGACGTATGTAGGCAGTGACGGTTACATTGTTTAAAACGGACGTGTTCTTTTTTGTATGTAAAGGGAGCATAAATGAGCCTTTAACAGGCCAGTTTTTTACACACTTCTATAACCTAAGATCTGCTAGATCTGCCATGGACAACTATAAGTGCTATTATTGTGAAATGGAAGCATCGTGCAAACTCACAGAGTGGCACCGCTGAGTGTTGAAGCATATAGCATGTCCTCTGCTGCATCACTCACTGCAGAGATCTAAACTGCCTCTGGAAGCAACATCAGCCCAAGAACTGAGCATCAGGGCTTCATGAAATAGGTTTCCATGGCCGAGTAGCTACATACAAGCTTAAAATCACTATATGCATTACCAAGCTGGCTGGTCAGGTGTAAAGCACACCAACACTGGACTCTGGAGCTGTGAAAACGTGTTCTCTAGAGTCATGAATCATGATTCTTTATTTGGCAGTCTGATGGACAAATCTGGGTTTGGCAGATGCCAGGAGAAAGCGACCTACCAGAATGCATAGTGCCCACAGTAAAGTTTTCAGTGTTTGGGCTCAACCCCTTAGTTCCAGGTAATGTTAATGCAACAGCATAGAAAGATATTTTAGACAATTAAATGCCTTCAACTTTGTAGCAGCAGTTTGGGGAAGGCCCTTTCCTGTTCCAGCATTACTATGCCCCTTTTCCCCAAGCAAGCTCCATGAAGACATGGTTTGATGAGTTTAGTGTGGAAATGGCGTGGAACTCCAGTGGCCTGCACAGCGTCCTGATCTCAACCCTATTGAAAACCTTAGGAATAAAGTGTAATGTAAGCCATCATCTAACATCATATCCTGTCCTCACAAATGCTCTTTTGAATAAATGGATACAAGTTCCCACATACACACTCCAAAATCTTGTGGAAATCCCTCCTAGAAGAGTGGTTATAGCTGCAAAGGGAGACAACTCCATATAAATGTCCATTCCAAGTTCATATAGGTGAGTCACATGTCCATATAATTTTGGCCACACAGTGTACATCTACTGGCCACTTTATTGGACACTAATCTTGCTGGTGCACCTTGTAGGTGTGCAGTTAGAGACTACAGCTCATCTTTTTCCATGCACAATTTGTCTCACTCATCTTCTGGGCCCTCATCGGTGGTCAGTTTTTGCTAATGGCACTACTACGCCATTACCATGTCAGTGTCACTGCTGTGCTGAGAATGATCCATGACCCAAATCATAACTGCTCAGCCAAAAAGATACCAAAAGTCTCCCAAAAAGAGAAGAACACCACTTAATAGACTTCAGTTGCTAGGCTGCTAGATGCTGGATATACTAAGAATTTATAGCCTCATGTGATAGGGGCAAACCTAGCTAGTGGCTGGAAGTGAGCACAACTAAATGGGGAGAAAACTGGGTAAAAATAAAAGGGAAAAACTTTTATAGGGAGCTTTACTTTTACATTATTTCATTTAAGTAATAATACCTGAGTTAGGTTACTGTATCCACCTCTGGTACATACAGCATCCTAATGGTGCTGTTTGCTTTTATGGCCGGATCAAATTCTCTGCGTCAAAGCAGCTTAGCACAGTTTCGATCCAAAACGACTTCATACGTGTTAATAATCCCAAGTATACATCACTGTAATGAAACCCATATGTGCACTCGTCAGATTCAAGCATGTAGTGAACATATCCTGTGATCCTGCAACTGTATGAGTGCACTCTGCTTAAAATTTGGCCCTGCGCTCCCCCCTCCAAAGCATATGCAGCCGCAGCATTACTCACATCTGGCACCAATGCTTTTTTATGAACAGTTTCTACTGCAGTAGAAGGGCCATAATCCAGAATCTAAAATCCCTAAAAACCCATAATCAGTCTAACAAAGTGGCTTCGAATCCTCTTTTGTGACTGGAGTAGAGGAGAGAATGCATCTGGGACAGGGCAGATGGGGCGGACTGCTTTCACTATACTTTATGCTGTTTATCTGAGATTAAAATTCTTAAAAGCTACACAAGGTAAGTTTTTGGGATTTGGAGACCTCTCTGGTGGAAATGTGTAATTGCATGCAACATATGGAGGAACATTTTGTAAGATGTTGTGCTTCAGACACCCACAAGCAGATGAATCAGATGAGTGCTTTGAAAGAGTATTTAAAGAGTCAAAACTTGGTAAAGGACGTGTCTTTCGAGGATGTGAGTAAATTACTATTGTCATCATATCTTCATCAGTATAAAGTTGATTTTGCATTTGAGACCTAAACATTGAGTAGGACACTCTCTTTGAGCCTCTGTGTGTGAGGTTAATATGTAAAGATGTCTGAAGGTCTGAAACACTCCTAGCATATTTTACATGTTTTACATAGTGCAGCTTTAAGTTCAAAGCAGAATAAAAGGAATTAAAGAAACATTGTTTTTTTCAGCATAATTTCTTTATGTAGCATTGAATCACTTAGTATGGATAATAACTTCTACACATTTCTCTGCACTTTGCAAAAGACACAGTTATAACAGAAGCCTATGGGCAGGTTCTGAAAATATGCACTGAAATTACTGTCTGTGACAATCGACTGCAGATAGAGATGGAAAAACAATGGAGTTTTCGTTTAAGAACCTGCTTCAAATAATAGAAAAACAGGTTGCCATTAGGGGATAAAATGGCAAACTGGCAGTGCCATAAACTGGACTTATTCAGTTAACTTCTGGAACTTCATTTATGAAAATAAGCTAGGCCAAAAGCCTCCCTCAAAGTCCTAATGCCATCCTGTCTTTTTAACCTCTGAGAGCTGAGACAAACAATACAGTCCTAACACAGCCAAACCACATGTTTAAACATGAGCCTAAAGATTCGTATTCGGTCACTCAGTAGGTATGTGCTAATGTGCTTTGGACAAACATACATTTAGCCAACAAATCCATGAGCAAATCCACAATACAGGTAGTGTATAATCATATTTATGTGCATTTTAATGGAGCATTTGTAAGGTTGAGAGTGGAATGTGACTTACCGGAGTCTCTACATGTTTCAGAGGGAGATCGTTACTGGGAGGCTGGAAAAGGGGAGAGACAGCGAGAGCGAGAGAGAAAGAGAGAGAGAGATACAGCACTGTTTATCCACCTGAGACTCACACACAATCAATTTAACTTGTTAAACACACACACACACACACACACACACACACACACACACGCTACACTCAGCAGTCCAGATACAGCATGAAACAGATACAGGTATTGATATTTTTCCCCTATACGCATCGAACATCAAGGTTTGTTCGATTTGATGTAACTACATATAGAACTGCAAATAAGCTGATAGTACAGAGCACACAGAATTAGTCTGGGGTAAATTATTACAGCTGGCCCAAACAGTATTTTATAGGCTTTGAAAATTCATGAATATTTACAATTGAGTACTCAAATATTCATTCTCTTAAACACAATAATATATGAAGAGTTTTAGTCATGTGTCTGATGGAACAGTTCCCATATTAATCAATATTAAATCGCCAAGGATGTGAGAAATATGTGTGTTGAGGGGATTGCAGCAGCCACTAGATTTCTGGATTAATTAACTGCAATTGCTCAAAAGAATAACAGAAAATTAACAGGATAATAACCGTAGTGAGTAGCAAGAATCGCCTGCTGTAAAAACAGTTTGCAAAAACAATCTCCACAAAGACGTCTGTGCCGAAATACAGTGTACAGCTGAGCTGCAGCTTTCTTGATATGAAAAGTTGTACCTCACACTAACCTAATTAATACATAAAACTTAAGGGACTGTTACCCCAGTATTGCTTCTAAATCTTACGCTTAAAGGTGACAAGTAAGTTAGAACTGCCCTACAAGTGAAAAACATCATTTCTTTTTAAAAGCATATATGCATGGATGCAAATACAAACAGCACAAGCTAGCCTACATCTAGAAAAATGGCAACAGTACCGACATATCACAAAAACATTTGCTGAAAGTTTATCTCACCAGTCTGAATCAGAGCAAGCTATCCTCCAAACGAGCCTTACCTTGACCCCTGACCTCCAATGTTAGTTCTCACAATTGAAAAATGTCACAAGTGCGTGCTTTAAGTCTCCTGTGCTTCCGCCGTGCTTGCTGCATATCAATCAAACATGACACACCCGCTGCGTGAGCCAGCTCAATTATAACTACACTGCACGGGTAAAGAGAGGTAGAACACAATCTCAAAGCCCTTCCAGCAGAGAACTGTTTAGGTGTATGAGTGTGTGCACAGCGTCTATTTAAACTGAACCCAATCAGCATAACAGTTACCGTCAGGGTCGTAGCTAGAGCTTTTAGAATGGGGTGGCCAGAGATTTTACTGGGGTGACATTCTGCTAGGGAAAAACTAAATAAAATAGCATTAAGTGATGTATCTTTGTATATAACAAAATCTGTCCACTATTTTCACATGAATAAAATATTACAGCAATATAACTATTGGAAAAAATTAAACAGAAGGACAAAACTATGTTGATGTAATGTAAGTCATGTACTTGAATCGTGCGTCACTTTTTTCAGTGCACACTGATAACTTTAAGAAAAACATTTCATACAGACAGGCCATAGAAGTCATTCATTTAGGCTGCCCTCACTACAGATTATACAGGAGTATATTAGAAAGCTAGCCACACAGCACTTTATACGGTAACCTACAACACATACATGTATGTCAGTGTACAAAGAGATTAGTTAGCATCACAAATGATTATAGCTGAATCATTTTTGATTGTTATCTTACCATCACATAGTTTACTTCTTAACATAGCTCACAGAGCAGCTCTACTAAAGGGAACCAGTGCACATTCTCTTGCCTGTTTGCTGAGTAAATTAGATGATCACAGCAAGATACACTAAATATTAAATGCAGTGTCATCAGACTCTCATTACTGATTGGTAACTACCATCATGGCAAATTTTCACCATAAAGAATAATTGATGTTTTACTGATGATGGCTGACTGATGATGGTAGACTGTCTCACTTTCCCTAATTGGGCTGGCCAGAAGAGAGGCCATGATTCATGCTTGGCTTCTGTGTGTTCACATGTCGGCTCTTGTTGTTGCGTATGGGCTTGTGCACTGTTGAGCTTTTGACATAAAAATGTAAAAAAAAACATACAAAATCATAAAATCAAAAAAATATGCACAATGTCTTGTTTAAAATATGATTGTAGTTGTAAGTTTACAAACCATAGTCGTTTAATCCTGCATATACTTGAACTACAAAGGAGTGTTTACACTGATGCTATAGCTTAATAGCATCTATCTACTGTCAAATCATCATCTGATGTTATGTGTTTTTTACAAAAAAAGATATGTCGTAAATCGATAAAATGGACATAAACAATGGCAGATAAAAGGCAGGAGAGTCCGTTTGCTTTATTACAATATACGTCCACAAAACAGCAGTTTGTTTAGGGTACTCAGGTGCTCAGGCATTTCCTCCATTCACTCTCATTTTTTGCATGCTTGTGGAAGTGTCAGAATACTAAATATACTTAGTAATGATTATTAATATGAAAACACACACAAACTGGAGTTCAAAATGACTAAAATATGTACAGAAAATGTGACACCTAAAAACTGCACGAGACCTGGTAGACCACCAAAACTGTCCCCATCAGACAAACAGTACTTAAAGCTTTTATATTTGAGGGAGAGGAGAAAATCAAGCTCCACTCTTGCTTCAGATCTGAAAAAAGCTGTTTCTGTCCATCCTTCCACTGTGAGAAGACAACTCAATGCTAGGAGTCTGAAAGAATGTGTAGCTGTCAAAAAAGAAAGAAGAAAATTTGCAAATCAAAGAAGCTGCTGGTGTTCTCAGAACAATGGCCTGACCACCCCAGAGTCCAGTCCTCAACATCACTGAATGTGTTTAGGATTACTTAGATCGTGAGACAGAGAAAATACAACAAACGTCTAAGACTGAACTTTGGAGGTGTGGAAAAATATCCCTGCAGATTTGTCTGAAAAACCGAACGCAAGTCTCCTGAATAGAATGGAAGCTGTGATAAAAAGAAAAGGTGGAGACGCAAAATACTGATAATATTATTTACAGTGTTAAATATGTTTTCTACACTTTTTCTGATGCTGAAAAATGAATAATTATACTTAATGGGAGTTTTGATTGGAAATCAAACAAATGAAAGATGGTGACATTTCCACAGTACTCTAGATCCATGGATAATTGTACAATATAGCTGTAATTTTGATTTCTCAGCACAGAGCAGCATTCAGAATGCAACAAAAAAGCTGATATTTTAGGAAAGTAAGTCCTTTTGATTGGCAATGGTCAGAGAAAGTAAAAAGAAACTAAAATGTTTTCATTTTATAAATATTTTATATTTTATAAATAAATGCTCAGGAAAACATGCCAATGAAGCAAGTAGTGTGCTCACAAATACTGAAATTATTTTGAAAACTATGCATATGTACTGTGTGTATCTTCCAAACAGTAGTAAAGACATGTAAGCATAGAATCTTACCAGCTCATAGTTCGTGGTGGGGGCACAGGCTGTGGCTACCTGCAGAGGGAGAGAGAGAGTCAAAGAGAGAGAGAGAGAGAAAAAAGAGATCAAGCAAAGAAAAGTCAAGAAGCAAAATTCAACACAAATATGATTTAAGAAATATGGTGCAATATCTTAGATAAACAAAAACACAATCTACACAATTCACCTTTAACCAATTTGGTTGATCCATATATACATGGACTTCTAACTGACTTGGTCTTTACACTAAAATCCTTTTGTTTTGAGTGATTCTATACTTTTGTTACATTTATTTTATTAGTAAACGACTGAACATGCCACTTTGTCACTGCCAAAACAATCGTAACACCTCTGAAACTTTACCAAAAGTTTCGGTAGTGACTGTTTCAGTAGTGACAATTTTAGCTCATTTTGAGCAGAACTCAAAAATGCTAGCCAGCACATAGTAAACAAACACATGTTTGAACAGTAGTAGACAAAATTCTTTATTAAAACACAAAAAAGTTTACTTAATTACAAAAAAAATGTATTTCAGTAGTGACAGTTCTTAATGTTACACATTGATTTTCAGAGACACATCTACTTAAAAAAATGGCATCTAACTGCTCACCATGTGGCAGTGACAGAGAGGGATGCAGTCTCACTTCCTGCTCTAAAATGCAGGGGTGTAGCTAAAATAAGGCTCTGCTTACAGACTAAAATTTTGTCTTTAAGTAGTGACATGAAATGTGGGACAATATTTTTATTTATCATTTATCATAAACCTTCATCTTTAACTTTAAAAGAAATCAAAAACACATTGTTTTTTAAAACAATGTTAAAAAATGCAAAACAATGTAAGTATTATTTTCACAAGTTGAAATGTAGAAGTCAGGGTTTGGGACAGACACCTCCCAATAGCAAGACCCTATAAAGTATCCTATACAGGATGATTTTGTATATATTTAGCTTATTACTCAATTATCTCAATTATTGATTTATAACATAATTATTATAAATATCTAAGATCTGATTTATTTAATTTTATTTTTATTTATTTATTTATTTATTTATTTGTTTGTTTATTTATTTTACTGTGGGGCAAAAGTTTGAAGCTATACAGAGAGGGGGGATATTTTGTTTCAATGCTTTTAGATCTTGAAATTGAAATACTGAAACAAAGTTATTCATTTGTTATGCATACAATTCAAAGCACAGCACACTAAAAGATCCATGAGCTCATAAACAACTTCTAGTTCTCTTTTTTTTGTCAATTTTTGGACACAACATTGAAAATGACAAAATAAATGGTTAAACCTGAAAACTGAATACAAACACTTTTTAAAATCCGTCACAGCCCTCTTATTCATAAATGTTTCCAAATATTTTGGCCTTATTTGAAGACACAGTCTGTCATTTACATGCTTGCTTATAGCCTACTTAGCTGCTAGTTACACAGAGCTGACATTAGCAAAGCTTAACTAAGGCTAGTTAACATGTCGTGCTACTAGTACGTCAGACTAGCATGTCATGCTAATCTTTATCAGAAGAATCAGCATGTACATCAACATCACAATGTGTCTATTTTTACCTCAAATTATATCAGCATGTCTATGACTGACTGCAAGAGACTCAAACACGATATGGTGGAGATAACAAACCAACAAAAACTGATCAAGTGACCAATTATATTGTGCTCTTTGAAACACGAAGGTGGTATACAAATGTTCATCAAGGGGACCCTGTGGACTGGTTCGAGAGCCACTGCCACAGAAGAACTGCTTTTGGTGCCTCAGAACTCTTTAAAGAACTCTTTTTGTAAATAAGATGTTTAACTCCACGTAATGCAAAGGTTTTATACCAATTAAAAGGTTTTTTTTTTTTTCCTAGAACCGTATGTCAAAGGTAAAAACCATTTGGGAACACACAGAGAGTGCAAAAGCAAAAAGTGGAAAGAACAAAAGCAAGACAGGGAAAACTGCAATGAAACTCATATTTTTTTGCTCCATTGCTATTTTGTGCTTTCGATCTCTCTGTCATTGTTGTTCCTTGGATCTGTTCTCAGGCAGATTGACTATTTTTAGTTGGTTTGAAGCGGTTTAAATAGTTTTCCAGCAGAATTTGGAGAACCTGACTGGCACACTATTTATAACAAAGAATGCAAGATTCCATGAGAAGACAAATCCTGTTAGAGGAATCATCGCCTTCAGGTCGTCCTCAAACAACCTCGCCACAAATTCCACCTCTTCGATATTGATTTCGTTTTGCACACCACTTTGCTGGGCTATTTTAGGACACAGGCACACCAGACTGTTTGCACTTAAAGTCTCTCTTTCGTAATGGCAAAAACAGGATGTTTTGGGCAGTGGACACTGCGGTCTGTATTAGCGGAGTGATTAATGGACTGATTGGGTGAGGTTGCGCGGTGTGATTGTGTCAGAGGATGTTTGTGTGTCCGCGTACACCACGTAAACAATCATAATTTATCAGTGGAGCGCAGCCATGGAGGAAGGATGTCATTACTACAGAGAGTTTGAGAACACAAGAGGAGAGCGGAGCTGCTGTCAGCTGATTGGCGGACCACTGAGCCCTGCGCCCAGAGATAACAGCATAATACAGCAGCGTGCTGAAGGATAATCAATCGGCTCCGCATCAGAGAAAACAAGGGCTGATGTGGATTGCGTGATTCACACGTCTCTCTGGCTCACTCTCTCTCTCTTCCTCTCTCTCCATCTCCCTCTCTGTCTTGCTTTTGAAAGAGAATTCCACCATATTTTTAAAATTTCTGTGTGATCCAATGGTTGGTCCAAAACCACCAGTGGAACCTACAAGTATCTTCTGAGTTTTTATCTGTATTGTACATAATATGTTAATATGTAATTATATGTAAAAGAAAGAATATTATATATCATTATATATTACTACTTACCCTGCATTTACTTCTTTGCCATTTAAAATACATTTTAGGCAAAAATTTGATCTCAAAATTGTAATCAGTTCTGACTCAGTAAGTTTCTTTAGAATAGAGCATTTCACATCAGACCACTCTGAATGACTTTGTTAACATCATAACAGAAGAAATTTATAATAACAGAATAAAATCCACTTTAATGAAAAAAATCTAATAAAAAATCTAAGTCACAAATTTCATAACCTTGCCACTACATCAAGCTGTTAAGTATTCTCAAATAGACTTGCTTATGTGGTTTCTGACATGTATGTTGTTGTCTCTGATGTATTGGTATCTATAAAAATCGATAAAAACAACAAAATTCAGGCTTCAAGATGGCTGCTGTAACTGTTTTTAACTATGTAACATACTTTTTTTTTTTTTAAAGATAACGTTATGTCAAACTGTCAAATGTAATCAGTAATCACATAGCCAGCATCAGTTATTTGATCTTAACTAAGCCCTTAATTATTACTGGCTGCAAAAAATGGAAAAGATATCATATAGCGATTGGCTTCCATACCAGTCTGACTAAACCTTACTATTCGGTAACTAACAGTTGGCTTTTAGCAGAGGGCAACCCTCCAGGCTTTCATGATTTCATGTCTGTATTTATTTCATTTTATTTAATAGAATCATACTTGTATTTACATTATGCAAGTATTACACTACTACTTGTGTTTTATTGTTAAGTTCTGGGTGTAAACAAAGGGGCTAAATTCTTGAAACACCCAGCAGAAAATTGGCCATTTAGGAATTGGTATCCTCTGTGGTTAGGACTTTAAGCTGCCTTACTTAAACTGACAAAGGAATCTGCCAACCAGGTGGGACCAATTTAGTGAAAAAGATCACTCTAGGGCTCCTGAAAGTACTAGAAGTCACTGACTGTGAATACGAGCAGCATCTTAATCACTGGGTAGAAATGGAAAACTGCAACTCTACACCAGGCCTCTCTACTAACAGAGTCACTGTGAAACTGCTACAAGGTAAAATATTTGTCAAGTGAAACGTGGAACATGTTTCGGAATCCTCAAATGTCTGTGTTTAATCTGTAACTGCTAAAAATGTTAATGTGAATTAATGTGAATAGTGCTGTTAGAAGGTAGTATTATCGTAGAGGTGGGTTTTGTCCTAATGTTTTGACAGATTTTTGACATTTATGGCTCAAATCGAAGGCCTAGCTCTTATAGTCACAGTTCGTCACTGGTTTTTAGAAAAGGCCTAAAGATCATTAGCAACTAAAAAATGTCTAATTTTTAGTTGATTTTTATTTAATATAATCAGTTTGTTGCATTTAAACTCTGCAAGTATTGTAGTAATACGGTTCTTTCATTGTTAAGTTTTGTTTCTGTTTTGCTGGTTAAGAAATAGACAATTTTTCAATCAGGATTTTTCCTCCATGTATCTCGGTAGATACAGCAACACTAGCTCTCTCATTGGTCAGAAGGCCTTAAACTTTAGATTAATAACCAACATAATTAGGAAGTGAAAGTGGAGTCAAGCAGTGATACCAACTTGGCAATGTCCCTGGGCAAATATTACCAGCAATACAAGACTAAGTATAGATATCCTATCTTTTTGAATAGGGAGAGACTTATAAATGCAAAAACTAAAAGCTGTATTAAAGAAAATAACACTAATTATTTCAAGTGTTTTACTTAATGCACAAAATATATGCATGCATCTCCACAACAGGGGAGGGGCCTTTACCTACAAGGCGATTGGTTCAGTCAGTTGTTAGAAATGAAAAACAGCAGTGGCAGCACTGTGCCAGGGCTCTTTACTGAAAAAGTCACTGTAAAACTGCAACATGATAAAGTATACGTTAATGTCTGTTATAAGCTTTAACTAAAATAGATGGAATGCTTTAAATGTTAGTGTTTAATCCCGAATGGCCAAAACATTGTTTGTGTCCACCAGTGTTAACTTGGTGCTAAAATACTAGAAATCCCAATAGGGTGCTAGAACATTCAGCCAATCTTCGGGGTAAGAATAACATGTTAAAAAATAAAAATAAAAAAGCTAACTCCTGTGAAATGATATGTAGATTGAAATAAAGCAAATTGAAATAAAATGCAAAGAATGTCAGGAAACTCCACCTTGTCGCAACAGTATTCCTTGACAAACTGCTCAAGACAGCACAAAGCACTGGCTTCTTTCCCAAAATGCAATTAACAGCCAATTACTACTTTTAAACTTTATTGACAAGAAGCTTTACCTGTATCTCCTGGATACAGGACATAGCGGTCTGCTGAATTTGGAGAACAGAGTAGATTGCTGCAGTGCTTCTACTGCAAATTTCCATCATTTCTTTACAATGTAGACCAGGTGATTAACGGCGAATGTGTAAATTATAAAAAGAACTTCTAGCAATGAGGCATTAAGTTGGGCTATGACTGTAATAGCTACTTAAACACATATTTTCAAAAGTTTAACATACACACAACACAAAAACAGCAATGACAGCTGTAAATATAGGGAGACGATAAAAAACGGCGAATGTGTAAATTATAAAAAGAACTGCTAACCTGGCTAACTAGTGGAGTTACTGTTGCACGCAACTTTATTTTTAAATTGCCTTGTGTAACTGTTAAGTTGTATGGAAATGATGTTGCAGGCAACTCACAACACGCAACTAGCTGCATCAAAGTTTTTCTGACTAAAGCCAGCCTAAAGAGTTCACAAGCAAAAACTTCTACAGCATCACAGCAGACAAAACTGTTTACAGGGCAAAGAGAGAGAGGCAGCTCTAGAACAGGGTGGAGAGCAGGCGTGGGAAGTTGTTGTTTTTAACTGCATCTATTATTATGCCCTCACTCAGCCAGTGTACACTCATTGCTCTTTATATACCAAATCCCCTCGAGTAAAGAGAGAGAAAGAGCCTGGAAAAGTGACCTAATCACTGCTGCCTTAGTCATGCACAGACAAACCGCTCACTGTATGGCATTCATTACGATAATGCAGCCAAACAGACAAGAACCGGCACAACACCAGCACGTAAAATGGCATGTTAGATCGGCAGCTGTGTTGAGAGTGTGCTTTGAGGATTGCCTGAAGGATCTATTTGACTCTCCTGACTGGAAGCCAGCTTCTCTCTTTACCTGTTTGTGGGTCCTTACCAGCGCAGTGCCCTTCAGGTGATCTTCTAATATGTTCTGGCCGACTTTGCCGCATGACTCAGAAGTGTAATTGTTATGTTACATAAAAGGCCACTTGCAGGACAAAGGGAGGAGTGACTATTACAGATTGGAAATTTCAATTGCCCTTAGCTAAGTTAGCTAGATGTACATGGGCTTTGTCAATAATCACCTGGTCTACATTGTAAAGAAATGATGGAAATTTGCAGTAGAAGCACTGCAGCAATCTACTCTGTTCTCCAAATTCAGCAGACCGCTATGTCCTGTATCCAGGAGATACAGGTAAAGCTTCTTGTCAATAAAGTTTAAAAGTTGGATTATACAGTAATTGGCTGTTAACTGCAAAGCATTTTGGGAAAGAAGCTAGTGCTTTGCGCTGTCTTGAGCAGTTTGAAGGAATACTGTTGTGACAAGGTGAAGTTTCCTGACATTCTTTGCATTTTATTTCAATTTGCTTTTATTTTTTCATCTACATATCATTTCACAGGAGTTAGCTTTTTTATTTTTATTTTTTAACATGTTATTCTTACTCCGAAGATTGCCTGAATGCATTTCAAATGTTTTGATATTTCAGCCATGATGTCTTTTTGTATTACAGGTCACTACTTCATTCTGTACTGCTATAATTAATAGATATTTGGTTACTGCCATCTGGTCATAACAACTGGCATAAGTGCATGTATCGGCTGTAATGTGATGTTCAGTTCATGGTGTGATTGATGAATAGTACTACGCTGTTGTGAAAAATAACATGAATGTTCTATTATCCATTAACAGCATGCATAAATATTCGGGCTATATGAGCAACATCTTAACATGCTGTACTGCATAATGTAGCGAACCTGAGGGCCAGAGAACTCAGAGAGCTGTGGGTGCACATTACAGCACATATTAACTGTGCATCAGACATACAGGAGTACTGAAAAAACTGTACAAATACAGCAACTGTGTTTAGAAATACAGTGAAGTAATATCACTTTATAGTACAGTATGAGAACTGTAAATAAAAGCAAATTAGTGGAGAAATTGTGACACTAAAACTGTTTCTTGTGTAGGCTATATGCTTAGAATGAGAACCATGAAGCGTTGCCCTTCCCTTGTATGTTGTTTTTTCCAGTGTAGCCCTTAGTTATTGAACTAGCAAGCTTGAGTTTTTCTTGAGTTTGTAAATAAAATGGTCCGCAGTAATTTCTGGCCAAGTTCTGCTCCTGAAGTCTATGTTTATGTTCAATATCCCACTCTTCCAGTGGGTCCTCTAACAGACTTCCCATGAGCTAATACAGCGATAGAACGACCCCTAAGATGGCATCTAGGATTCCCTCAAAAATGACTGAAACAGAGGGCTTTGGACTATGAGTCATAACTCCAGTTCAACTTACAACTGACACAGTTTCAATATCTGACTTTACAAAACTTTACATACTCGATTACGGACTGCAAAATATGGCCTACCACTGTTTCATTTCGGCTCTGGTGTGACATGATCACAACCATGAGATTTAAAGTGGTTGCTTGATAAAGAATCAATTGTGCACAATTTTCCTGTTACCCTAAATGCACTTAATCAGCCAAGCCCTGTTTGTTTTCTGAGGCTGCATGGGTAATGAAGCTAAGAAGCTTATATCCAACCTTTTACCCTAAGCAAACCGCATGCCCAAATTACACATTTGGGGTGTTATAACAGCAGGGGCTGTTAAACAACAACAACAACAACAACAACACAAAACCACACCCACTAAAATACCCGGAGCAAGCTATGTAGTTGTGGCACCGCTTTGGCAATTCCTTCCTGGAGATTTAAGGCAGAGGAGAGAGGATTCATACTGCACTTGGTGGGTTTTAGGCTGAGCGAGGCTGGAGGGAGATGAAAGTGCATCTCCAGGTATGCACCTGCCTCCATCAGCCTGCCAGAGCAGCATAAACCAGAGACAGATTTCAAATACCACCCCCCACCCCACCACCACCATTTCTTTTCATGTCCAAACCTCTCTAATCATTCTCCTGTCTCTGCAGGTTGACCAGCATGTTACACTCTCTTGTCTTGGTGGGGAGAAGGAGAGCGAGGGGGAAAAATGCAGCAAGAAGTAAACTGGTGGGTGGCATTCTACCGTAAAAGGACATAAAGCAGAGAGGAAAAAGCTTTTCTATTCTGGTTAGGGTGCTGAGGATGTGGAGTTGGGGGATGGTAGGGGACAAATATGAACAAGAGAGAGTTTATTCCGAAGCAGAGAGGCAGTCAAAACCATCTTTGGTTACAACCAGGTACAACCAGCACTAAAGACTGACCGCACCACCCTGAAAGGACGGGAAATATGATATGTTGTTTCTATTGTGAGAAATCATGCCACAATATGCTTTTCTAAGCATATCATGGGTTTCACTAGTATTCCTAGAATGCTGAACAAACATGTGTAACAATCGTGTGTAATAACTGGTTGTAACAACAATGTTTTTATTTGAATATTGTTCAAAATCTCATAAGAATATCAAATTATTAACCCAGTATCAAGAATTAAATTGAATCATGAGCAGAGTGTATCATTAAACTTCCAACAGAGAGCCTAAACAACAACAACAACCTGCACATGGTAACAGCACAGTAATATGTAACTGATGTTAGCCCATTACGCCATCACCTTATTTAATTAATGCAGAGTACTGTGCAAAAGTAATATACATATATCAAAATGTTCAGTATTTAGTGTGCCTTTAATCCAGTTTTCATTCTTTTAGAGCAACTGTACTTCAGTTTTTCGAAGAAATCAGCAGGGATATTTTTCTTAAAAGTCTTAGAAGTTGGTTGTATTTTGTGTTTCTCACGATCCAACTAATCCCACTCTAAAAAACCTTACTCCACATCTCAGATGGACAGTTTTGTGTCTATTCCTTTTTCTCAGTAACAGCTCCTCAGCTACACATCCTTTTAGACTCCTAGCATCTTGGATTCTATCAGATCTGAAGCAACAGCTTGAAGCTTGATTTTCTTCTCTCTCTCAAAGACGTAAGCTGTAAGTACTGTTCATCTGATAGTGACAGTTTTGGCGGTCTACCAGGTCTTGCACGGTTGTTAGGAGTCCTGTTTTCTCTGTATCTTTTAATCATTTTTTGAACTCTAGATTTGGAAACTCATATGTTTTCCTTTGACTTCCCTCTTCCTTATGCATGTAGGTTGCTGTATTTGTAATCTCCTCAGTAATATCTCCTGAAAAATGAATATTTTGTGCTTAAAAGCTGTTGACTTTTTGACTTTGACTTTTTGTACAGCATGGTATTTTATCAACTGTTTGATTTTTGTCCCCATTTCGTCTTAAATAGTTTATTTTTGCAAACACTAAATTAAGAAAATTCATTGTATGTTTGGTATTGGCCTTTTTTTTTTTTTT
>JAILXH010261894.1:94582-104664 GCA_023558415.1 Piaractus mesopotamicus
CACAAATGAATGTCAAATCAAATAAAGTAAAATTCAGTAATATTTAAAGAATACTTATTGTCAGTTTTCTCTTTTTAGATCACATTATTTGAAATAACTTCCCTCTGACTTTCCAACTGCTGTGTCTCGCCTCGTCCCTCCCGTGTGCACATCACTCACTCGAGTCTCAGTGCTCATCGTAATGCACAGATCTGATTGGCTGAGTAGCGTCACGTGTGATATTTACAACGAATGTGATTGGTCTGTGAGTCTCACAGGCTGCTAAAGCGGCACCGGAAAGGCTAGAAAAGCTACGCCGATTAAAATTGGACCACCCCGTCGAAATTAAATAATTCTCCTTAGTTTATCAGTTATAGGTTCAGGTCCGCATAGGACAGCATCTGGGTCTGGGCTCGGACCGCGGTCTGCCTATTAGTGATCTCTGCTCTACAGAGAACATGATTCTGCACATTTTAATGCACTCCAATAAGTTAAACTCAGCAAATAAAAGAAAGACCAAAATTATGTTAAGTTTGCTCCCAGTAGAGGACGTGTTAACTTAGAAACTTTTGCATACCATACATGCTTACTTATATAGATATATAGACCAGAAATGCAGTTTAACACAGGACGGAACTTAAAAGTAAAATAAATGAGTGTCAATAAATCCCAGAAAACCTCTTACATGTGAAATTTCAGAAGTTTAAATGATGGAAGTCTCACATTCCCCAGAGCCGGGAGTCACCTTTGTGGGAAAGCACAGATTCCGCTCTCTCGCGATCTATCAGTCTGAGGATTGAGATTTGGCATGTCGCTGAGTAAATTCTTGAAATCCCTTGATATGTCGCAGCAGGCTCCATCCTATTGAGCGGCCCTCTTTCAGCAAGCCAGGCCAAATACTATATGCTTCTATTGGAGCAGTTTCACTATGCAGTCTGTCACCCTGAAATAATCCACTGTGATACAGCCCCGACTCAGAGTTAAATCCATTCAGATATCAACGCATACAGCCTCACTGCGTCCTCATGGTGAATTTTGAGGGGAAAAATCCACTAGGAACCAGATATAACAGCCTCTAATGTTAACATTTTTTATGTTTACTTCATTATAGTCATTAATGATTGATGATTTTAGGGCTGTCAATATTACTCAATTCAACTCAATTACTCAATTAAATTTGATGCTCAATTAAACTTAATTACTCAATAAACAATTCACTGATTACAATTTACCTTCTCAGTAAACTAGCAATGAGTGTTGAACTGATACTGTTACTGTTTCTGTATCGATCAGAAGAGTTCCAGTGATTTTTCAAACTTTCTGCATAATTATATAGTTGTAAACAGATGTAAACATAGTCATTCAGAGTGGTTTGATGTGAAATGCTCTGGTCCAGAGAGACTTAGCAAGTCTTAATTATTCACAGTGGAGGTGACAGTAACCAGACATCTGAAGCATTTAATGCCTTTAAAAGCTGTCTCACAAAGAATGTTTACACAAAATGGTCAAAAATACACGATCAAGACATTATTTTATTATAGTTCTGAGAAAATATTTTGATCTAATTTATTTTTTTTTTAACATGTATTTATGATGGAGAGGTGCATGCTGGCCAAATAGTGCCCAAAGATTTTTTTTTAAGTTTTTGCCACTGTTTTACCATTATTAACATTGCACATAAGAACTCGGAAGACATGTAGGTTCACTGATGGTTTAAATGATAAATTAAATATGTGTTCAAATTAAAATATATATTTATGTTGTAGACACTGTCACCCCTGGGTCCTGTCACCACCACTGTAAAGAAATGACTCAGTAAGTTTCTCAACAATGGATTATTTCAAACCACTCTAAATGACTTTGTTTACTTCTTAACAATTGAATTATGCAGAAATTTTGAAAGATCGATGGAATAAAACAGCGCTGGTAGCGGCTCTGAAGCCAGCAAAAGTAGGTTAGACAGAGCTCACTGTTGGCACATATTGGCAGATAAAATCAGTGTTGGCAACAAAATGTTTATATCGGTCAGGCCCTAGTAGTGAGAGCCCTACACTCCTTTACTTACTCCACCAAAACGTCCATCTCTTAATAAATTTAGTCATAACCTGTGGTTAAATTTGCTTGTTTTTGTGTGCACCACTGAGCGCCTGGCCTGACATTTCCTTCTGGCACTAACAAACATGTGATCCAAACTCTCGACACATGACGTCAGTTTATCTTCCTTCATCACCCTGTCAGGATGTTAGGTGAACACAGTAATTAGTTTTCCTAGGAGCTTATAGACAAGTGACTATATACAGTATGTGAATTGGCAGAGCGTCTGTGCCTTATTGCGGAAAAAAAGAGGGGTGAGCTTGTATTTGGCAGTCCCAGTGAGGCCCCCCATGTTCTCATGTCAGGACACCTCTCACCTCCTTGGGAAAACATGGACAGCAACATATATCCTCTACAGCGCACACAAATTACTGACAGCTGAAAGAGTTTCAGCAGAGGCTGGTGGTAATTCCTACTGCATAAAGACACAACCTACACCTGTAAAGACCTAAAGGTGCCAGGCTTAGATGACAACGTAAAAAAATAAGCCAAATGATTATCTTCTGCAGAATCATCGCAATAAACAATATCATTGTGATCCAGCTTCAGTACAACATGTGGGCATTACTGTCACCAAATGAGAGAGTGTTGCATGTTTTTTTCATGCTACCCCAGCATTCCTTTACAAGTCTGAAAATCTATGTATATCTTGTGGCATAATCTACAATAGTTTTTAAAGTATGTACAGTACTGTGAAAAAGTCAAAGACCACCCTTTATTAAACAGCCATTAAGAACAAAAGTAAAAGATGTTCATGTTTTCAGCAGAAAACATAACAGAAAAATGTACAGAATCCTTAACCAATAACAGTAGTGATTGTTTCAGTAGTTAGATTATTTCGTATATTATCTTATATCTAATCTCCTCAGAAATATCTCCTGAAAAATAACAACTTTTACTTAATTGTCATGTTGACTGGAAATGAAATAAATAAAGGGTGGTCTCTGACTTTTGCACAGTACTGTATGTGTGTTGTTAATAAGCTGGTGATGTCTGAAATGTCATTAGGAAATGGTAGGCAAGGGGAACTGTGGAAGTCAAGGCAAGATCTGGAAGATCAAGAAAACTCTCAGATAACACTGCTCATATGCTGGCCAAAAGGCAAAGCAAAACACCCATATGACAGCAAAGGACCTGTCTAGAGTTTTAGCTGAGACAGGAGTGGTGGTGCACCATTCTACTGTAAAGTGTTTCTTGCATAAACATGATCTGCACATTAGAGTTGTCACAAGAAAACCGTACCTGTGACCCCATCACAAAAGTCAAAACTGAAGTATGCACAACAACATCTAGATTTGCCAAAGGCATTTTGGAAATATGCACTATGGATTGATAAATTAAATGAAACAATTACCATATTACCAATTACCATAAAATGACATGATCACCAATGGTATTTTTGGAGAAAAAAGGAGCAGTGTTTGACAAAAAGAACACCTTGCCAACTGTTAAGTATGGGGTGGATCTATTATGCTTTAGAGGTTGTGTGGCAGCCAGTGGCGCAGGAAACACTGCAGTGATGGAGGCTACAATGGATTCAACTGAATATCAGCAAATTCTTAAAGCAAATGAGACACAGTTTGTCAAGTAACTGAAGCTAAAAAGAGGACAGTGATCTAAAACATACCTCAAAATCCACCTTGTACCTTTTTCTCCTCACATAATTTAAAAGTAACAGCAGAAAAGTAACAAGCTAAAATGTTATAAGTAATATTGCTCAAAAAATTCAAGAGAAAGCAAAGTGTCCTCAAGCTGTGCGGCGCAATGTAATGTGATTTCTTCTCATAGACCCCCTCACAAACATCTAGCTAACAAAAAATAGTGACAGTCAACAAGGTATTATATCTGACCAGTTAGTAACCTCTGTCCTTCTTTCACTCCCTTTCCCTACAAAACAAAATATTTCTCCCCCATTTCTTTCAGCAATCCTCTCTTTTTCCCGCTCACCCCCTCCAAAACAAGCCTCTGTCCCATCAAGACCCCCTGTAGCAGAGTAACAGAGAGCGAGGTTTATTATTAGATCTGGTCAATATGAGAGGGACGCATGGGCCAAAGCAAACAGCCTCTGAGACACTGAGCACTTGTTTTTGAGCTCCATGAATTTCCAGGGAAAACATAAAGCATCAGCAAAGTTCATGTTACCATTTACTTCACTGATGGATATACACTGAGAGTGAACCTTAGGTGACCTAGAACTGAACTTAACAAAGCATATAAAGGTTCTATATCACCTAAACTCTTAATTGGTGACCTTTGGACTTTCTTCTAATAAAATATGCACTGACAGAAGTAATCACAATTCCATGTTGAAAGTAAGGTCTTCTGTGTACTACTTCTGTGTGACATCAGTGATGCAGCAGTGTCACTGCATGCACTGGCCATTCTCACATATAACACCTTCCTGTAAAGCAGTACAGTGGGCGTATAATTATCCAACTTATAACCAAGTTCTACAGACATCCTTTTTCCAAATGGATAAACAGTCAGATCAGTTCTTTTACTTTACTAAAATAAAAGATAATTCTTAAAAGAGAATGCTGCATTTGTTAACCCTTGGCAGCTTTAAGACATGTGATAATGTGTATATATAGTATTTGGGTTTTGATGTTTTAATCCCTGTTTTTCTGACTTTTTCTGACTGTATTTCGCTGTGTATTGCATGCGGTGTGGTCTACGTCAGTAGTTCCCAACTCTGTGTGCTAAAGTATCAGCCTGATAATTTGTTATTTAACAAGCTGTTCTTAAGTTGAAGTAGGTATGTTACAGCAGAAAAACACTAAAATGTGCAGGACCAGGGTTGGGAAACTGCACTTTGGATTTGTGTTTTTTAAAGTATGGGTCGCAATTCACCAGTGGGTGAGAATGAGGGGGTCGCGAGGAAGCTGGATCAGCGCATGTTTCTTTGTTTTTCTAAGACAGCACAGCTAAATGAAACACATTTTGAATCAGAGGCAGAAGCATTCAATTTCTACACAGCACCACTGCCAATCACTCCTGTGTTATCAGTGTGACCTTTTATACCAGCAACACAAGGCAACCACTAAGTGTATGTAATGTGTTTCATGCCAACAATGGAAAAAGTTACACACGTTGTTCTCAAAGCTTCCATTCTATATTTGCTGCTTACCACAAGCTATATGTCGCTAGAAGCAGGTAGAAAATATTCCTGTTTATCACTTGTGACTGTTCATTTCTTGGTGAAGCTTTAGTGATCATTATGCTAAATGTAACAGTGACAGTACAGAGCTGTACAAAGTACAGAGAGTAACCAACACAGATCAGAACAAATATAAATAAGATATATAATACTTAACTTTAAAAAAATAATGAAATGTATTAATGTGTTTAAATTTAAGACAATGGCTGAATGCATTACATGTAAATATAAAATATAATAGTTATTAGTTTTTTGTTAGTGATAGAAGAAAATGACATCTGTTCTGAATGGCTGCCCTGTATGCAGTTGGGGCTGAAACACTCCTTATAACTTCAGTGCGAATAGGTGGAGCTAAGCTGCTGTAGGCAGTTCAGTTACCATGATATGGGTCCTTTAAGTACTGATGATATCCACAAATAAGCTTGCAAAAGCAAATTGTCTATCACAATAAGAAAATGCATCGCAATAATTATTTTCATCATTTCAGCCCACCTTTAGCTGAAAGTCATCCAGTGACCGAGCAGTGGCTCATAAGACATAGCATGAGAGTCTACTCTTTAAGAAGGGATTTTCCCGACCAGTATGAATCACTAATGCAACAAATGCTCTCAAATGTTGTGTAATTTGTGTCTTAGTAGATGGAAAAACACCTCAATGGCTTACCTTCACCTCACATTTCTTGTGGCAGGACAATTTGCACACTGGAAGGAAAACACAGGAAACAGAGCAGTTAAAAACTGCAGGGGAAACCCCAAAGTACAAGTAAATTCTTTCACAACAAAGCATTTGATGTTATGGTTGCTTCACATACAGATGTAACTAAACAAATGTTTTATTTTTATTGCAGTTTCTTACAATTATGCTGTTGATGCAGAATGTGGTTTGACATTGTCTTGCTGAAATAATCAAGGCCTTCCATGAAAAAGATGCAGTCTGGATGGCAACATATGTTGCCAAAACATGTATATATATCGTTCAGCATTAATCGTGCCTTCACAGATGTGCACGTCACTCATGCCATGTGCACTAATGCCCCCTATACCATCATAAATACTGGCATTTGAACTGTGCACTGATAACAAGCTGAGTGGTCTTTAGCCCGGAGGACACAGTGTGCATGATTTCCAAAAAGAATTTCAAATGTTGATTTGTCAGACCACAGGACACTTTTCAACTTCCCCTCAGTCCATTCTCAATGAGCTTGGGCCCAGAGAAGGTGGCAGCATTCCAACTTTATTATTTATGATTTCTTCTTTGCGTTTTAGAGTTTTAACTTGCATTTGTGGATGCAGTGACAAACTATTTTCATAGACAGTGGTGTCAGAAGTATATCTGAGCCCATGCAGTGATTTCCTCTACAGAATCATGTCTGTTTTTA
Organism: Piaractus mesopotamicus; assembly: GCA_023558415.1. Taxonomy (NCBI): domain Eukaryota; kingdom Metazoa; phylum Chordata; class Actinopteri; order Characiformes; family Serrasalmidae; genus Piaractus; species Piaractus mesopotamicus. The sequence continues at coordinate 101,191 of JAILXH010261894.1, forward strand.
ATGCAGTGCCATCTGAGTACCCAAAGGTCATGGTCAGCAAATACTGGCCTTTGGCCTTGTCCCTTGCATACAGAGATTTCTCTGAATCTTTTATTGTTATTATGTGCCGTAAATGATGAAAATCAAAAGTTCTTTACTGTTTTATGTTGAATTGTGTTTGATTGTGCAGTCTTTCACAGAGTGGCCAACCGCACCTCATCTTTACTTCTGAAAGACTCAGCCTCTCTAATATGCTCATTTTATACCCAATCATGGTATTGGCCTGTTGACAATTACCCACCACGTGTTTTTTTTAGCATTACACAATTTTACCAGCTTTTTGTTGCTCCCGTTCCAACTTTTTTGGAATGTGTTGTTGGCATCAAATTCAAAATGGACATATATTTAAAAAAAAAAACAATAAAATTTCACAGTTTCAACATTTGATATGTTGTCTTTGAAGCATTTTCAAATACATATAGGTTTTAAATGATTTGCAAATCATTGCATTTTGCCTTTATTTATATTTTGCACAGCATCCCAACTTTTTTGGAAATGGGGTTGTATATATTATTCTGATTTGCACTATTTAAAAAAAAAAAACAACTTTACATTATTTACATGATCAACCAAAGAATTATAGACTAACTACAATAAGAAACAAAGCGAGTAATTCTTTACAACTTTTTAGATTTACATAAAATAGTGTGTCTACCTAATACTGACAGTTGTTATTGTTTCTGAGGCGAGTGTGCTCTCACTGAAGTATTCTTGTTGTGAGATCACTGGTGTTGGTGTTTTGATGGGATGAGTTTACTCTTGGATGTGTTTGCAGCATTTTTATAGCTGTAGAGCATTTTGGGTCCAAAAATAAAATTGTGTGTTTCTGCAGATAGGTGTATAAAGAGTGTTGAAAAAAATGCTTATTAGTGATTGTAAAAAAACAAACAAACCTGTACAACAAAACAAAATCTGTAACCTCACAGTTCTACTTGTAATTGGCTATGGTTGCACTTCTGCTCAGCTTGGAGGCTCAGTAAGCTGCCATTCACTCTACTGTGCTGCCCTCAAGTGGAGCTTCACTGCATAAAACATCAAAGTGATGCTCTGGCAATGAGAGTCTTCAGCTGACGTCTGCTAAATGGCAGCAAACATAAAAGAATTCTCATACTTACAATGAAGTGCTTTTTAATAACTAACTAATAAACTCATATCAAGGTTCACTGGCATGTTAAGGCACTGCAGTAGAAATACAGAAAACAGGCCTGTACATCAACAGAAAAACTAACCTGCTGGGTACTTTTTGTAATGAAAACCTGTAGCCACGCTGGCCCTTTGTGGATAAGATTAGACACCCTTAAACTACACAAAACAACAGTCCATTCGTTTTTTTTATGTAATTGACAGCTCTGTAATATATGATATCTGATATCTGGCAGCTCTTTTGCATCTCTTTGCATTTATGTATTTATGTATTTTTTTCAACAACCACTCCAAGACCCCCAAATTTATCTTGCATAATTTCAAAAAATGGAAGGGATATGTGCCCCCCAGCTCACCGATTGTCCTCCCCAAAATTTATACCAGTGGTCACAACCTTCTTAGAACCACCACAAGCAGGTATCATTTGGCCCATGGATCATTCTTAGCACTGCAGTGGAACTGATATGGTGGTGGTGTGCTATTATGTGTTGTGCTGGTACGAGTGAATCAGACACAGCAGTGCTGCTGGTTTTTTAACCCCTTAAAATTGCACTCTTATTACATACGAAGGATTATTATTTAGTAACTACAGGGACTTCAATGCAAACCAGTTGAGCTATTCTAAGGTTATAGAAGAGTGTAATAAAACTCCACTCCAATAGATACATCCTGTTGGTCCTGTTTGTGAATGTAAAGATAGAACCAATAGCTCATCTGTTGCTGCACAGTTTATGTTAGTCATCCTCTAGTTCTTCATCAGTGGTCAGTTTCTGGTCACAGGACACCCCTAGCTAGACATTTTTGGTTGGTGTACCATTGTCAGTCCAGCAGTAACACTGAATAATACTCCAGTGAGTGTAACTCCAGTAACACTGCCATGTATGATTCATTCAGCCTGGCACGCACATTCCCACACGTCACTACCATGGAGGGGTTTCCTAGAAACCTGAAGAGACAGTTTCCCACAAAGACTAGGTTTTTGGCACATTTAATGTTGTGACAAGTTCTGCTAAGGGAAATTAGGACAGGCAAGGGGCCCATGCACAAAGTTTTCCAGGGCCCCTAAAATTCCTACCAGTTCTCCTTCTACCATGTCACTGCAGTGCTGAGCATGATCCATCAACCAAATAATACCTGCTCAGTGGTGGTCCTATAGGGTACTGACCACTGATGAACAGGGCAAAAGTGGGCTAACAATGTATGCAGAGAAACAGATGGACTACAGTCTGTAATTGTAGAACTGCACTTGTATGGTAACTGGACCTGAAATGTTGACAATAAATGCATATAAATGTACAAGGTGGCCTGTGAGTGTATATGCCATTAAGACCACCTTATGATTTGTCTTAACCGTCCTCCAGCCCTTCATTAGTGGTCTGTTTCTGACCACAGAGCTGCTTTTGGCTGGATGGTTTTACTTTAAAGTCCACTCTCAACCTAGCAGAAACACTGCTACGCCTGATCCATTCATACAAGCACCAAACACATGACCATGTCAGTGTCACTGCTGTGCTAATAGTTCACCACTCAAACAAAATGACCAATGATAAGAAGGGGAGAGGGCAAATGACAAATTGTGCATAACAACAGATGGGCTACAGTCTGTAATTGTCCACCAATACACTGAATCTACCCTGTAGCCACAATCACTGGTCATTTTATGAGGCTACTTTATCATTACCACACCAGTGCAACTTCGTAGGTTTTCATTCACTGACTTCAGGTTTTTTGTCACCATATAATGTATTAGCCACTCTATCCACCAATGGAAAGGAACCATCAAAGGACCACCACTGACTAGGTATTATTTGGGTGGTGGAACGATTTCAGCACAGCAGTAGTAGCATGGTAGTGTGTGCTACACTAATACGGCACATTACTGGGGTTTTCACACATGATCAATACAGTGGACCTATAAGGGATATGGGCCTCATAAAGTGGTCAATATATGAAAGTATAAGGTACATTTTTCCAACATAGTGGCCAGTGAGTATATACATAAACTTTGGGTGGGGTATCACTTATTTACTGAGTGAACTAAAGACTTATCATCGATAAGTAGTCAGTGGATGAAATGTCTCCTTATCAGTCAGTCTACATCTTCTACCACAGAGCCTTTCACAGCACCTGAAGCCAACACATCTACTGAATATTTAATGACAGCAGAGAGTGGCTCAAGGCTCTCTCTCTCTCTCTCTTTCTCTCTCTCTCTTGCTCTCTCTCTCTCTCTCTCTCTCTTGCTCTCTCTCTTTCTCTCTCTCTCTCTCTCTCTCTCTCTCTCTCTCTCTCTCT
>JAILXH010261897.1:1420-15565 GCA_023558415.1 Piaractus mesopotamicus
GGTGTTGAAGCCACATGGGGTAATGTTTGATGAATAATACAGCAGCGTGAATGCCAGGGATAACAAGGCTGAACAGTCATGATGTTTGTGCCTTCTTGGTAGGTAGACTGACGTTCAAAATTAGTTTTGTCCATTTGATTAAAATACCTCAGATTTTGAAGCATTCTAAATGCATAACATCTCTCTTTCACTTTATGCATTTTATATACTAAAATTGTCAATGTTAATGTATTACAAATGCGATAAATTATTAACCCCACTAATTTTTCCAACGGTGTAAAATGCATTTGCCTAGTTTGACCCTTCTAACCATCTGAAACCCAGCTGCTTGCCAGCTGTATGTTACTAGGTTAGAATTCACCATTGTAGCCCTCTCGTTCAAACACAGCTTTTGAAGCAATAGCTTCAGCACCTTTGAAAAACTACGAACAGTGCTCATGGGAAACCTATGATTAAATCAACAGGCATCAAACTAATAAAGGCAACAGTGAAGTGTAAAGCTTCAGTTCCCCTCAAGCTTCCACTGTAACAAGAATCCACAAGCTGTGTGAATAAGTGTGAGAGGGTAACAGTCATGGAGGAGTTGTAACCACTGGCTGCGTATGTCAGAGAGAAAAATTAATTGGCAGTGAAAAAGGTGATACATTCAGAAACCAGGCCCCTGCAGAGGGCTCCAGAGACATTGTTCCTAAGAGTACATAGTGAGTTTAACATGCAAATTCTATTGTAAATAGAGTAAATCTATATCAACCTATTATTTGTGTTCTGCTGGCTCCAAAATGGTACATGGTGCATGGACCCCGTTCAATGCTGTTTGTATTGTATTGTAAGATGGCTGCTACACGATGCACATAAATATCATAAATACCCGTCATTGTTTAAAACAACTAATATTGCTGAAAGGCATCAAGTTTGCACGGATGATACGTATGGAATATACATTTATTGGTTGGAACATGACGTCACTGCAACTTTCACTGGTTGCTAGAAACTGCAATGATTATATGGAAATTGCATGATTTTCATGTTCCCTTACTGAAATTAAAAATTACAATTTGATGAAGCTTATTTTGTCCACTCATCTTGCTATAAAAACATGCACTGTTTTTTAAATGGAAGGAACCTTTCCTAAGGGTCAAATTAGAACAAATACATACAATGAATTCCGATTAACTATACAACTTACTACGATTTACTGCAACTTACTGCAATAACTACTCATTATTTTAATCTCTTGGCAGCCCTAATGAATACAAATGAACCACAAATCTGTTAATTTTAGGTTCTAAGTCCTCCAAATAAAATGACATATTCCACTTTTTACTATGTGGACAACTATAACTGCATTAACAGCTCTAACAGAACTGAAGTGTCTACTACAAATTTTGCCTGGAGGGTTACCTCTGAGCTCCTATCTGCTGCTCGGGCCTCCATGATCTCGTAGGCAGGATCCATCTTTCCTTTCTCCACATGACTTCTCTGCTTCTTATCTGCACAAGAAGAACAAGAAATGCCATCTGACTGACTCCATATTTACATATGCACATGAACCTATAAAGAAATCACAGTTTAGAGAGGAGGTTAACCACCAGACCTTAAGGAATGACATTCAGTCCCCATTCTTTGCTGTATTCTTGCTCAAAACACACAAGGACTGATCCATCTATGCTGTGCCCACAAATGTATTCCTTCCCAGCAACTTTTTTGTGAAGTTGGATAGGATTTGAAGAATGTGAGTAAAAATTCCATTCAAAGACCAGAGAAAGTGTAGCGCACACAGTTTTTATCAAAACGTCTATACTTTAAATGATATTTATGTTGCATGAGTTTGAAAGATTGCATTGTTGGGATTGATCTGGTGTAGTTTGTCATGTAATCAAGCTAAAGTTAGCACAGTGGAAAAAAAAAAAAGGATAATTTTGATTGGTGAAAGACCAAAAGCTACGAGGTGACTGTAATTTAAAAAATTCTCTTTAGATGGATTTTTCCCCCCATGTATTTTATAACGGGCTTTTAACCTTACATCAGTTGCCATGAAATAATGCATCTTTATGCAAAGCAGAAATAGGTTGACTGATCGTGTCCCACTGATAATGTTTATAAGTTACATAAAATATACTATGCAAAATTTTTATTTAACTTTTTTCTAATTAAAACAGCTATTAAGTAAAAGAGATATTTCTGTGAAGAAGTTTTATGTATGATAATCCACCTGCATAGAGAAAGGAGAAAGCCAAAGGAAAATAAGTGGCAAAAAAACAGAAATTTTCAAAAATGGAGTGCAAAAAATGCTTAAGAGATATAGAAAAAAGTAGACTTCTAATAGCTGTGCAAGACCTGGTAGACCAGTAAAATTATCAGTATCAGATAAACAGAACTTAAAATTGAATAACTTGCACTGATTTGCCATTTAAACTGGAAATTAACTCAAGGGTGGTCTCTGACTTGCACAGCACTGGAAGTATCCTATATGTATCATGATCAGCTTCCTCCTATCTATATTAAGACGATTCACAAGGATGTGAAAAGCAAACACTCATCCAAGATTAGCACAGTGGCTCTGAGAATTTTCATACATGCCACCCCTGATCCAAGGCTGCAGATCTGTGGAAAGATTCAGCTAAGCCTACTGCCGGAAGAGAGTTGGAACATTTGGCTGTGAATCTGTGGGATGGTGCTTCAGATGGCAGAGTTTGCTGGATTGCCCAAATGTTTTTAGCCTAAGTGGTGCCATTACTCAAAACTTGCTTGCCACATACCCACACATACACAATCTCTCACTCTCTGTCTCTCTCTCTCTCTCACACACACACACACACCAACTTGCACTCACACACACATAGGTGCATCATCTCTATTCCAGAGTAGATATTAAACGCATTACTACACATCAGGGAGATGTAGTGTCACCAAAAAAGGGCAATCTCTCTCAGCCAAAAACCCCATAATGGCTCTATAGTCAGACCCTCTTGGGCACGGCCCTGAAATAATGACTATGACATCATCCTGCTTCCCAAATACTCTTTTAAGCCTTATATTCCATTCACCCGACCATACCTTCAAAACAGCACAAGCAGACAAAACAAAATGAACAATCGATGGAGCATGGGGAGAGTGCACGGGGGTAGCAGCAGGCAGAGGAGAAAGGAACAGGCTAGGAAAGGAAGAAGGCACGCATGGAGAAGGAGGAAAAAGTGTTTTTATTATTAATGTCAGAGAGAAACAGAAGGAAAGGCTCAAGAAGGAAAAGTCTTTGTAGCAGAAGAAAAACGTTGAAAAAAAGGGGTCTACCATTCTCTTGGGGTTAGGGTAAAAAGCGTCCAGTCTGACCTGAAGCTTGGGCTGCTGACTGGCCGATCTCTTACCTTCTTCTGCGGATTCTCCATTACTGATGGTGGGATCTGGAGGATCTGGTTGGATGAAGCTGCCTATAATTTCTGGGGGAGTGGCCTTGGGCACCATGCATCCATGCTGTCCTTTCCTACATTGAAGGCAGTTCTCGTAGATCGGTGAGTGAGAGGTATGATGGGAAGGAGTTGCATGATGCGGGCGGCAGGATGCAAGAGAGGCAGGTGATAATGCTAACATTGGCTCATACATGCTGGTTTTGACTGCTCTCAAGTTATCATTCCCTGGAGGACAATAATACCCCATTGGATTAGATAACATAGGGTTTGGTCTGACTGACACCATATCAGCTTTTCCTGGACAATAGTGCCCCAATAGGTCAGACAAGCTGTCTATATGGCTCTCTGGGCGTCGCTCCTGCAGTCTCTCATTAGTGTTTGAATTTCCAAAAGACAGTGTCTCTGTGCTGTAACTGGTCACAGTGGAGACTGCAGAAGACTCAGGTTCTTGATTCTGCTCCTGATTAGTAGGAATATCCATGGCATCCGTGTTGAGACTGGCTGATTTTTCACCTGCTGAGGTATCTGATGTTCGGAGAGAAGCAGCTTTATAAAAGTTTCTACTTACCTATTGTTTTATATATTCCATTAAACACAAGACAGTTATTCAGTTATTTTTAAACACTCTTTTTCTTTCTTTGCAGTAGGAAGAAGCCTTGTATAAATACTGGAACTTAAAGTGATACTTTAGCCAAAAATCTATTTAATAACAATTTCCCCTTACCCTAAATGAAGGTCTAAAGTTTTTTTCTGGACCTACAAATGTAATGTATCTAGCACATAATGGACATTCATACCACACCAATTAGCAGGATGCATGTGTAAATCATTACACACCTGTCTTGAACCACATGGAGTTGTTAAGTAATATCAAACACTTAATGCGGTTATGCGGTTTCTGACACTCTACAACACACTTATGTACAGAAAAAGGACACAACTATGTTACAACCCTAAAAACAACAGCAGAAGCCAACCTGAAGCCTGAATTTAGTTTATATATTCAACTATTTTTTATGCGCACAGAAATCACATAAACAAAAGTCAAATAGTGTGAACTAAATTCTTCGTCAATCTTTTACTTTAAACTGTACTGGTTTTCAGGGCTGAATAATTTGATTTGAATACTCAAGTATTTGTTTGTTATGTTGGAATTCATTTCTCTATTTAGTATTCATAAGCTTTGTCTTTTGTTCAAGCCACAAATATGACCAACCTCAACTCTGCTGCCCTCACTGCTGCTTTCTATGATAAACAATTGGCAAATCATAAGCTATAGCCCAGGGGTCGGCAACATGCGGCTCCACAGCAGAATTAGATGTTTAGGTAAAAATAAAATAATCCTCCTTAGCAGTAAAATAAAGCTCTGCTGATCGTTCTAACACAGTTTTAACAAATAAATGGTCTTCAATGCTGTAGTTAATGTAAAACTGCAAATTCACCCTTTAACTCACAGCTGCTGGTCACCATAGCAATGACAACAATCTGGCCTAGCTAGTAGCTAACGAAAAGGCAAAGAGAGAGATTTAAGACGAGCATTGATAATTTGGTGATGGGTGGACTTCTTTATGTTTACAATCATTCCAGCTGGTTTGCTGATATGTTTAATCTGCAATGAGAAATTAAAAAAACTAAAAAAAAGGCATGAGGCTGAAGTCAGCTTCTCATTCGCCAGCTTCTTGTTCGAACTATCCTGTTCCACCTCAAACAGTGTGGCAGTTCAGGAACCTCAGGCACCATTTTAAGGTGGAAAGGGATATTCAAACAAGAAGCTGGTGAATGAGAAGCTGACCTCAGCCTTGTAAAAAGCAGGACGTTGAGAGACATTTTCAAGAAACTATTCTACTTTTGAGAAAACGTTTCCTGTTAGAGATGCGAGAAAAGCAGCTATAGCTGAGCTAAAGCTTAAAGCAGAGCAAAGTGAGTCTGTGTTTTCATTTACATTATATTTTTTAGCCTGTACTACCACTACTGAGACATATTTACAGCCAAGATGGTAAAATGGACATAAAATGTTGTGGCTCCTAAGGTGGTTTAATTTTTGTTGAAAGGACAAAATGTCTCTTCCTATCATTTGGGTTGCCGACCCCTGCTATAGCCACATAAAATAACTAAATAAAACAATCTCAAACTAAAACCTTCATAGTGATAATTAAAATGATACATGTAATTTGTTACACCCTTAGCATCTATATGACTTATGAAGGTTTAATTTCAATGAAAAGGCTACAATCCTAAAGTATTGAATGAGAATTCTATAATCCCTCAAATATTTGAATGAGAGGGCTACACTACCTAAAATAGCTGAATGAGAAGGCTAAAAATCCCAAATTCTACAGCAACGTATGGCGCAAGAACCTGAACTTTAACCTGACTGTTAATATCTTGTTGCCGCCTACTCAATATATTTTAAACTGCAGTTACAAATATACTTCAGATTATGGTTAATTATGAAATGTAAACATTACTGTTTTTAAGGGTGATTTTGAAAATATTTGAGTACTTATTTTGTAAATACCAACAAATATTCAAACTCTTTGAAATGTTGCTTATGCCAGTCCTAGTTTTTTTGCCTGCAGTGGTGCAAAAATGTGTAGTAGTAATTAGTGCTCCATGCAGGATGTCTTACCTGGCACATCTGGCTGTAGAGAAGCTCTTGTCTGAGGAAAGGGAGCTTTCTGTTAAAAGAACAAAAAACACTCAAATCAATTCATAGTGCTTAAAAATGAACATCTATGGATTTCCTCAGCGGTCATCTTCAAATGGTCTATTTATACTTCTATACACCTGGCCACATGCTGTTCCCAAGACTGAAAATGTTCAAGAGGAAAAATTCAGCTTGTACCCCCACTGCCATCAGTGGCAGTCCCAAGGTACGATCTCAGTCAGTGCTGTCTGTTTGAGGTTTATCATTTTAATTCTCATGCCGCTTGCCGACGGAGTGAAAAGGGAAAGCTTTAGAGGTTTGAAGCAAGTTGCTCATCATGCCACTTTCAATCTTTGATCTTAAACTCTACGTCTGCAATAACAGCCATTCATCATGGCAGTGAGTCACAAAGCAATGCGAGCATCAAAGAGCCTCTCGCTTTACACTGTCTGATCACATTAGTTAGTAAAAGTGTACAGTACTTTGTTCCTTTACTAATATCATTTCATCTGCATTGCTGAACACAAAAGAGAATTGACTGAGGAGTGATGAAAAGTGATACTTCTTTATCTACATCTTTATTTTCATCTTTGAATAGAGCAACATCACAGCGATTTTATCCACAAAAAAGAAGATTGGGTCTCAAAGAGCATAATGTACTACATCTTTTCTACGGACTGGAAGAAAGCAAGAAAAAGAGTTTATGTATATGTATTAGGACGGCACAATATGATGAAAAATAATACTACTGCTGCTGTACTGTATTGTATGATATGTCAAGGGCAATAAACACATCAGCTTGCTGCGATGCAAAAGTTACCTATAGCCAAAAAACCTGCCTGACTCTTCACATTTTTTGTGAAGTAAGACAAAACTTCTTTTAACTCATTGTGTTGCATTCTGTGATCTAAAAATGAATTTTTGATATGGATGGCATTTACAGCACCGCCTATGTTGGTGAATTTATAGATTACATTTAGAATGGAATCGTGCATGTTTGTTTTACAACTACTAGCATTCATGAAACTTTATGAAGTCTTTATAGACAGACAAAAGAAAAATGTAAAATGAATTAATAATTATGAGAGACAATAGACTTTAATGCAAAGATAAATAAACATGCTTACTGCACTTCATAGTTTGAATGAAAGCCTGTCTGATCTTCATGTATATTCTTTATTTTGGGGAGGTATTTATTTTATTACTTTTCTGATCATATTATTTTGTAAGAACTATATTCAAGTAAATTTTCAAACAATACACTTAAAAGAAACTGATTTCAGATTCACACTGACTTTAAATACACAATGGTGTATGGATTGGTTTAAGACTGGCATAGACTATTCTGTAAAGACTGATCTACTTTAACTGGATTACAAGTATGCTGAATAATCAAAACACACAAAGAAACACTCTCTGATTATGATTCATATAGATGCTAAAAGCACACAGTAAAAACATAGTGATTGATGTCTTATACTGCTACTTGTTGTTTTAATAATAGGCTACATGTGGCTACAGTTATGACACAACGTATATTACCCAGCTTAACATTATGCTACACTATAAAGAATTCAGTGCTATTTGATACCTAAATTTTATACAGAGTTAAAGCAGATTCATTCCTTTTTTCCCCCTCTGATGACTGATCAAGCATTTTCTGATCATATGGGCCCAATATCAGAACCGGGAATCAGTTCAATCTACTACTCCATACAAAATAAACAGGACTTGTCATGAACTAAATGGATACAAGTTGGAATCCCAAAAGCATGCTGACTGCAGGTTTTATTGCCCCTGTCCTCTGAATAACTCTGACCACTGCAACATGACACCTGGATCTGCCCTGCTCCTTAGCCTTGCATGGCAGGAGTGATGAACTGCAACTGCATAAAGAACCCCTTTGATTAAATAAAGTGTGCATAAATGCAAGCGTGGATTGGTTTTTACCAGTTCATGAAACGGTTTTAGGTATTCATAGCTGAGAGTTGGGTTCAGAAGCAGTGTCAGTGTGAAAGGTTCAGATCCAGGTCAGTGAGCTTCATCACTCAGCAAAGAAGACAGGCAGAATGCAGCATCACGCACTTGTGGAACTCAGCCAGCGTAAACTCTATGCTAACAGTGAAGATGGTGAGAATACTTGTGGTGTCAACATGCAACATCATCCAATAACAAAGCAGAGAACAACCACAGATTTATGGATTGTTATTTACGCGTTTGCCCGTGTTGGTACTTATCAAGATTTATTTATTTCATCACAATAATAAGATCTACAATATAATAAGTTACGTAGACTTTGTAACTTGTTTGTCAAAGAAGCTTATTTAAATTATCACTGAAGTAGGGTTGTTTTACATGTTATGGATATTTTGCAATTTAATTTCACTGAGTGTTTCTGCTGCAAGTGCTAGAATAAATTTTGTTATGCTGTCAGTTTTACTTCAGACTAAAGTAAACTTTACATGCTGCATTTATATTCAATTTCAACCATTTTTTAAAAAGGAATTACACTGATTTTCTAAATTTCTGCATAATTAAATGTTTAAGTCATTTGAAATAGTTTGACAAGAATTGTGCTGTTCTACAGAAACTTACTGAGTCAGAATTGCTCAGAGTAGTGATGATAGAAACCAGACATCTAAAGTGTTTTTTTGCCCCTAAAAGCTACAACTATGAATACACTGCCTAATGCCTCAGACACTGTTTTATGAAAGTCTCAGATACGGTTTTGGCCTAAAATGCATTTATTAAAAATACATTCATGGTGGAGAGGTACATGCTGTGCACTGAAAGGCAAAATAGTACGCAATTTGCTCTTTTGGGGATTTACCACTGTTTCACCGCTATTAACATTACATATAAAAGCTCAGAAGATACGTGGTAGGTTCACTACTTATTCTGGGTGGTAAATAAAATGGCTACATTTGTCTTGTAGACATTGTGACTCTGTAAAGAAAATGAGATTCAGTAAGTTTCTCTACAATAAATCCTTTCATATCAAACCACTCTGAATGACTTTTTCTATGTTTGAATGAACTATGCAGAAATTTGTAAAAAATTGGTGGAATTCCCCTTCAAATCCAGACCAACTGTTAAAAGCTCGTCCGCATGTTTTCATCTTGGTGTATGCTAATGAAAACCTGAAAGTTTTCATATCACTTTGAACACCAATTTGAACTAAACAACATAATCATGATAATTGCCCTACACTTACGTTTTAAAACCAACTGAAGAAAAAGCCATTTTAGATTTTAGTCATAATTTCAGAGTCTTTACGCACTATGTAATTTAGAGCTTTTCTACTCTTGCTCACCTAACCCATGGCAGCACATTACCAAACCTTCATAAGAATAAAGTGTGTGCATTACAGCAGAGATACACTTAAATGAACAGTACAAGATGCTACTCCACTATTTTACTCCAGTGACAATAATAGTAAACCAATAAAAATTTATAGCAATAAAAATGTCCATGTTCTTTTACAAGCCAACGCAAGACTCCTTCATCTTGAAGGGCAGTGTGATCAAATTCAGTACTAGTTCACTTAACTTTAAGGACACTTTCAGTAAAACAACAATTAAGTATGCCCAACTCCTTTGTTAGCTTTATGGATCATCTGTCATTACTCAAATCAGTGCAATCATCAGCTGATGAAGCAAGCCAAACTAAAGCCTTAATGATTTTATTTTTTCACAGATTTGGTTGTAATTTTTCCCATTTTTGTGTTTTTTTCAACCCAAAAACATTTTTCCAGATTTGTCTGTGATTCAGATTTTTATGTTTTTACCTTTACAAATAGGTTTAAAATAGTAAGATTACACCATTTCATGAAGCATGAATGCAATACTTATTATGTCTGGTACTCTCATCTAAGAGAGAACCTCAAAAGTAAGTGGAAAAATAGACTTACTTACTTATAGACATATCATGCATTGACTTGTATAGCGGATAAGCCAGTTTATTTCAGAAAATAATCGCTGAGAACACGAAAAGACTGTGCTACTGAGTTATGAAGTCAGACCATTAAATTGTTTTTCATCTTTTTTGTGTTCAGGATTTTTTGGGCAGGCCTGAAGTCATGGCTCGATGACACACTGGAGCCACACTTAGCATGACCCCTCCCCTAACACTATAATGTTATAAAAACTAGAGTGCATTAGCAACAGTGGTTCTCCCCCTCAATCACAAAATATGCTTTGTTCTGTGTTATTTATTGACAGCCTAACTTTTTGGATAGGTTATGCTAGTCAGTAATACCTACTGCTAATTTTTATAAATCAGAGAAAAAATATCACCACTGTTGCAGACTGAGAGGGACAAGGTTGATTCTCGAGTATTCTCTGACTCCAGACTGGATTCTGGCTCTGGTGGCTCAAACATGTAGCTATGGCTGTACAAGTCCAATAAAGCTGCTAGATGAAGCATCCATTTTTCAGGTTGTAGTGGGTTTTGACACTTGAGAGGAGACGCACTAAAATGAAAGCAAATTCTGTGTGTTTGTGTCAGTTAAAGTGCTGCTAGCGGTTTCGTTTCAATCCAACAGCTTTGCTGCCTAACCTAGTGAGCTAACAGATATGATAACGTTAGTTTGAAGCTGAAGTTGGCTTCCTATTCGCCAGCTTCCAATTTGAACCTTCCCGATCCACCTTAAATGGTGCAGCAATTACATTCTGGCAAATTCAAAGTTGAAGTCTTGAGAGTGGCTGCACTTTTACCGTAATTGGGTGTGGTGTCAGTGCCTTTAGCAGACATGCCCCCAGCATTTCAGTGCACATAATACTGCTTATTTTTTCAAAATTTCGAAACCTAATCTTATATACTTGGTGATTTCTTTAACCATTCAAATTTTCACTGTGGTGTGATAAACTTAGAACACATATTTATTACTGCTTTACATAAACTTTAATATTTACAGTCCTAATAGTTTAGTACAGCTCTGACTATTAGTGTCCAATCGACACTCACTAGTGTAGGTCGTGACTGCTTTACCTTAAAGCCACCACAGATAGGGCAAGTTGTGAAGAGTGCTCTGGAAGCAGCTTGATGGGGAGAGCAAATCAGACACTCAGACTGTGTTTCCGTAGTGGACGCGCCCTGACACCCCTGCATCACTTTATGGGTCCCTTCTGCCTTTTGGCTGTGGGTGAGGGAGGGGGCAGAGTCTCTAGCAGATTCGGGAATGGAGAGAGAAGCAGCTGAGGCTTCAGTCTGCTTTTTAACTTTTTCATCAGTCTGTTCTCTGGATGCAAATCCTGCTGGTTCCTTAACGGCAAGTCCACACTGCTCTTTGCTCTCCAAACCGACAGAGGTCCCAGCGGGCTCCAGAAGGCTGCGGGGTGTGTCATAAAGGTAGCGGAGAGAAGAAGGCACCTGGTACTCATGGGTGTGGCTGGTTGGGCAGGTACAGGGGTGTTTCTCAGGGTTGGAGAGCGGTGGAAGGCTGAGCAGAGAGCCATACTCCTCTCTTGAGCTCCCTATGTCTAGGCTGCCTGTGTAGGACGAAAAGCTCCCAGAATAGGACGAGTGACTTCCTGTGGCGATTCCGCTGTCAGATGAACCCTGCCGTCCTATCTCCTGAAGCCGCCGTGAACAGGTGGGCTTAGACGGCACTCTGGGAGCACCCGCTACAGTGAGTGACAGTTTCTCCTCTTCATGAGAGGCAGCTCTAGATGCTGCCTGGAAGGATGGCTCAGCTGAGGCCGATGGGACAGGCTCTGCCCACAGGGTCAGGCGGCTGCCAATGCTGGAATCCGAGTGGCTGATATCTGAGGTGTCGGAAGAGCCGGATATGCTGCGGTCATCTCCAGTCGCTGAAGAACTGAAACTGGAGCTGGAAGCTAGCAGAACAAAGAAAGAGAGCCAGACTAAGTACACCTACTGCAGAGATTTCTAATCCCTGTGCTAGTCTTTTCCATGCTCTGATACACAAGGTTCAAATCATCAGCTATATTTCACAGCCTTTAATTCAGGGATTACAAATGCTTAACAGGCAAGTGAAAAGCGAGAACAACCAATTTTCACAGAATGTAATCACAAACACAAAATCACTTTAAACTTCTAGTTACAATGTGTGTAAATGCTGTTAATCAGCTAATAACACTATTATTATAACATTGTGATTAGATTTTTACTGAATCAAAATGCAACAATGACTGATTTGGTGTTACTTTCAGTTCAACATGTACACAGTGTGCTATTACCTAAATATTAACTGATCTCTTATTTCCTTTTAATCATTAACCAACAGAACAAAGGGCTTTGATTGCTGAAGCAGGAATTGATTCTGCTCTGCCAATGAATTCTCAGGACAAGCAAGGTACCTGTGCTGTGAGACAACAAACTGAGCCTCTTCTCCAGCTCTTCAGCCTCTTGGTTCAGTCTTTCTTCCACTGATGCTGCACTAGCACTGGGCTCTGATAGATAAACAGACAGAGAAGAAAACTGATCAGAGTGGGTTACTCTGGGATAGATTCATTCATGTGCAATTTTAGTAAAAGGAGCAATTACAGAAGTGGAAAAAATCCTTTAGATGAAACACTGGCTATATCACATTTTACTCCAGCAATATACTCTTCTTAAATCAACTTTTTCAACTGCCTCAGCAAAGTTGAAGCTTTGTGGGTAACACTTTACTGTAGGGCAACAATCATAAGGCTACATGACACCTACACAAGTCCTTCATGACAACTGACAGAGACCTACATAAACACTAATGAAAACTTATTCCAATAGGACTCTTTCTATCACACAATCCCACCAGGCATTTTCTCGTCTTGGGATTAAAACTCAGATCTCCTGATGTTGGGGTGAACTCTTAGACCACTGCGCCACATTACTACGTTACTAAGTTAAAACAACAAATATTTTTCACTTTACAGTTTTTGAGTAAGCCTTTATAAATGTTTATGGAGGTTTATGTCAGTTGTCATGACGAACTTATGTAGGTGTCAAGTAGCCTTAAGAACCATATTCTGCAGTAAAGTGTTAGTCCTTTTGTTTCTCAACTGCTGCAGCAAATTATTCAGGACCAATTAACCATATAATAGAGTCTAAATAATTAACAAGACCTTGATGAGAGGAGAAAAAAGTAAAAAATGAACCAACACTAATCATTAACACTGACGCGAACAAGAATTTCAATTTACAGACTTATTGAGTCAATAAAACAAGACTGATTGACCTAAATAATGTTTTATCTTTTATGTATTTTTCACCATGATGTGGAAAAAATGTGAAATAGGGTGCAAGTTTAGCAGAAAAGTTTAAAATGCTGCACTCCCTTAGTGCATGTTTATAACATGGGGCCCATGGGGATGAATGCAGAGGGTGGGGTGTGGCAGCAGAACGCTTCAGTGTTTGTCTAGCATTTAAACTACTATTAATAGGCCTAACATGTGGGAAGGATGGCATGCGGCCAGAGAGAAAGCACACACATGGATAATGAGAGAGACCCTGTTGATATTTCGACAGCAACGTTAGTAAAGTTATAAAATTAACTTTGCAAACTTTGGAAAAAACTTTTTTTTTTTAAATTAAAAAAACATTTAATAGAAGTAGTAAGTAAAATGCAAAGGGATATAATTTATAGTGGTTTACGAACTTCGCACCTAGCCCCTCTTTCTCAGTCTAAGAGCAGAGCCATCACATCTGCTGTTGACTTAACTTCACGTCAATGACAGCACAAAACTGAGCTGCTCTTGTTATAGTAAGTGCAGAACCAAAAACCCAGAGAGAGAGAGAGAAGACAGAGGAGAAGAGGTGGATGGGGTTTCTATGATCTACAAGTGATTATGAGTGTTGGAGACTGCTCATATGAACTGCGACTTTGACCCCCCTGCTTTTCCCCCAGTCCACTATTTATTCCCCCTGCGAGTGTAAGAATAGGTGATGAGCTCAGCTCTGATTGGCTGGGGCGAAGTGTGAGAACATGAATACCCAAAAACATTAGCTGATTGATGCAGCATTGCTTGTTAGCCTGTAATGAGCCAGCCAAACAAACTCACACATACATGACTTATAACATCCAGCAGCACACAAGCAAAGATTAAAACAACAGGAGCCAGGGGTAAAAAATTAAAATGCACAAATCAT
>JAILXH010261908.1:0-12828 GCA_023558415.1 Piaractus mesopotamicus
AACAAATACTAATTATAAGTATAATTCTATTATATTAAGTATAATCAAGTACATAAATATAATTAAAGGACATTTTTAAATTTGCGGTTGACTGTATAATTTTTTTTTTTCAGCTGTTCCCTCGCTGTGGTGCAAGGTGGGACATGTGCTCCTTGTTCATACAGTTAATCTACACAGTAAATGGGACTGGGGCTTTCAGTGGTCTCTACAGCTGGACTTTCTGAGAAAACAGAAACATCTCTTAAGTAGTGCTGCCTAAGCACTACTAGGCATGGGTCCAGGAAAAAAGAACAATTAAAATTAACCGAGGAGAATGATCCCCCAAAATGTATTAAATTATGTTTCTGAAATGATGAGGTGTGTCTTACTCTGGTCCAGTGCTGCTGTTCTGCAGGAAACTTGACATTCTGAAGTAAGAAAGCAATTTTTATTTGCAAAGCACATTTAAAGCAACATGTGTTACCATAAAGTGCTGTACATAGCGCTGGGCAACAAGCGTTTCCACCCAGGTCCACACTCCTATGATGTACACAGGCATACAGAAATACAGAAAGACATACAGACATAAAGCATCTGGTGACGTTTAACCTCCTCTTGGAGCTCCAGGACCAGGCTGGAAACCTCTGGTGCAAAAAGAGGATGAAAGGCCTACAGAGCCACCTACTGGCCAAATATGACTGCTGCATCAAAGATGCCCACCAGAACATTTTCACGAAATGTAACATCTTTACAAGCAGAAAATATTTAGGGCTCTGGTGTGCCCTATTAATCACCCTTGCCAATCCACCCATCCATCCATCTATCCATCCATCCATCCATCCACCCATCAAGTTTATTTCTTCTTGGCACACAGAAATCATTGGGCCCCAACTAAACACACAGAGAAAACATCTTGTTGCTTCAAGTGTGCTTGTTTATTTCCAGTTCTCTTATTGATGTTTTGTAAAACTGAAAATACAAAATGAAAGACGGATTACCGAGTATTCTTTGCCTTGTACCTTATTTAGGTAATTACATTTATCCTTGCAAACCAAAAGGGAAATGAACTGGAAAAGCCTACAGTGTGATGCCTTTCCCCAGCTATGTACTGACATTACCCAAGCTGCATAATAAACCATATATTATACACAATATTCCATAGCAATTGGGTAGGTATGCATCTAGTTTCATTAACTTCCTGGCTCTGAATGAGCATAAACTCCAGTCTTGCATGCTCACAGCAGCAAGGTTTGAATATGGCGTACACTTTTGGTGTGATGACAGCAGGCCCTAACATATTTAAAATAATTGTATTTGCATGTATTTGCGTAATCATGACTCATCCAAGCCCATGTCACCAATGTTCCTTGTAGTGAAGACATTCTGTAATTCTGTAGTAAAAACAAAGACGCTCTGAATACAAAGCTAATTTCCCCAGCTAGACAAGCACGCTGCTCTATATCAGTTAGAATCAATGGTCAAAACCCCCTTTTTGCCTACCTCTGTAACATGATTAACACTTCCAGGCTGATGCAAAAGCTGGCTATTTCTACCATTTAATCTCCTCTTCTCTGTTAATCGTGTGGTTTCTCAGTGCTGTTGTTGCATTTATCTAATATATAAGGAAGATCTGACAAAGCTGAAAATGTGTAGATTTTTATGTAGTTTGCTTCACAAACTACCTTTTGAACAATAAATAGGAATATAAGTGCTATATCAGTGGGGTTTTATTATCACTCTGAAAGAGCTTGGGCGTTGATTTGGAAAATCACGGCACATCCAGCATTTAAGGAAGATTTGAGCACCTTTTATATATAGAAAACACAGTAGCACACAGAATTCTCAGATTCTACACACTGACATGCTTCACTCTGGCCAATGTGGACATGCAAAGTCCATAACTCCTCTGGCAGCTAATTAAAAAAACAAAGTTTAAGTGGCCATTGCCACATTCTGAAAGTGCACACAATGGACACTCGGCTCAGTAGGGTTAAACTGTAAGTTAACCTGCTTAGACTGTCTGCAATAAATATAAATGATTTTTCGCCAGGACCGCTTCAGACCTGTAAGCATTATGGTTGTAATGAGCTTGTGCTGTTTCCTAAAGTGATCTCTAAAGCTTTGAAAAATCACAAAATAAAAGCATAACCTTAAAAAAATCATGCAAATAAAACAAGAGCACAATGCAGCATATAAATGGTCAGGATCTTAAGGATTGTGAATACAAATTAGAAGATACTTCTCACATGTGAACAATTTGGAAAGATGCATGTTAATTTTTCAATGAAAGTTCATGCTAGAGTATGTGTACATATACTGGAAATGCTGACTGAGTTTGCTGTTAAAAAGCTGACATCTTTAACGGTAAGATCCTGAGGGGACTGACAGCACTGGCATTACAGAAAACTGGAAACACCCTCTCAGTAAAAGTGTGTGTTATGGTATGCAGGTGTGTGTTGGTCAGAAGATCGGTGAATGTTATTTCACCCCTGTCCCAATCCAGGTGCACTCTGATCCTCTGGAGTTTCTCTTCCAGTGAGAGATGGTTATCTGGCTCTCCTGGGCAGTATGTCGGGTATTTATTGTGAGTTGTACTGGAGCTCAGACACCACACTGAACTCCAGGAAGAGTACGACTTTCTTGGCGCAGACTCTGGTATCACACCCAGTATCCAGTAATCGCCATCTCCAACCTCCACGTCCCAGCAGTGTGTCCCTGAGTTAAAGCCCTCAGAACCCAGAACACACATGTACTGGTCAAATCTCTCTGGATTATCAGGAAGTGACTGTTCATGTGTTCTGATATCTACAGTCGTGAGATCACCGTATAGGTAGAGGTCTGAATGGGCAGTGTTGGGGTCCAGAGTAACCGGAGCTGAGGGCAAATAACAAAATAAAGCAAAATGTCACATTCTTCACATATTTATGGTATGTAAATGGTTTACTTCTGTAGGCTACTTTCCGCTGAGGTCACTATTAATTTAGGCTAATCAGCTTTAAAAAGGGAAAATTCAGGACACTGAAGCCTAGGTCCAGACTAAATTTGTGTGTTATACCACCACCTAGTGGTTTAATGCAACACAAAAAAGAAAATGCACAACTGCTTTGAACTAGACAGAATGGTTACCGCAGAGCAACTGTCTAGCATTAGCTCACTGTCAGTGCTGATGTAAGAAATATTTTGTTGCAGTTTGGGTTGATGTCAACATTCACAACACAGTGACACTTGTATATGGCCAGGGCCCACTGCTGGGCCCAGATGTTTCTAACTTACTTCTATAACCTAAGAATAGCTCAGATAGTTTGCACTGAAGTCCCTGTAGTCACTGAATAATAAGGAACTATTGGACAGTCCTCGTCTTCTGGCTTAAGTAATCTGGCTAACTGAGCAATCCTGCTTTGAGAAATACACCCCTAAACTACTTTCACTGTGTAGTCTGAAGAACCTGGATGCCTGACTTACACAATCACAGTTTCTCTTTGGCAGGTAGTTATCTTGGCTTTTCCAGAGTCAAAGGAAGATTCTGAGCTTGTCTTTTCAACAAGTTGCCCTCTAATAATTTCCTCCTACATTGCACCAAAGTTGTCATGTTGCAACCAACTCTCTTAATGCCGCAACGCACCATGTTGGCAAATGCGGTAACATCCAAACTTTGGCACTGCCTTAAAGAATACAGCTCTTGAACACTGTAATGGTGAACGCACACACTGACCGCCAGTTTGCCATCATAACATCAACCATGAATTCTGTATTATATCAGAGAGTACATAAGGAGAATGTCAGGCCTTCTGTCAAAATGCTGAAGCATACTGTGATCTGGCAAAGGATTGGCAGGGCTTTTTCTAGAGTCAGTGGCACTTCCAAGGGCAGATGGTCTTTTATGAGTGTGGAGTTTGTCTTTTCAACTTGTTGGTCTTGAATACTTAACTCCTCTATTGCACGAAAGGTGCATGTCACAACCAACTCTTAATGCTGTGTCACACTGATTATGTTGGCAGAACCAGTAACGTTCAGCCAGTGGACCTTGCAACAGTGAGGCAAAATGATCAAGCAAATCCACAAAAGAATGTCTCGCAAAGAAGAATGTTTGGGTTAAGAAATGGCAAAGTCAAAGCCCAGATCCTAATCTCATGGAAATACCGTGGATATGGAGTCAGACTTTATCAGACTTTGTCCTTTATATGCTTTGATTGTTGACCAAGTACAGACTGACCTTTTGACATTGGTACACTAAGCTGCAGACTTTGAATAAATCAAGTCAAAATGCTAGACAAGCATTTCAATTTCTGACATAAGTAGTGATTTCAAATATGTTCAGTTTAAAAAAAATAATCACATTAGACCTGTTATTTATCTGTAGGAAGAAGAAAATAAGGACAACTGAATTTTAATTATTTTAAGTCTCACTGTACATTGTAGTGTCCCCTGAGGGCTAATCTGGATCAAATTTTGCAAGTCTCACCTGAGTCTCTATTCAAACAACTGATTTAATTTTTGAGATGATGAGACCGGCAATTTTCAAGTTTTAGTAATTTAATTCAGAATTGGCAATGCTGTAATAATTAAGTAATATGTGACAACTATGGTGGGCAAAAAAATCAACATTTTTTGATAATTATTTACCTACAGATGCCAGGGATTACTTTAAGGCCAATTTTGAAATGACTGGATCAAGATCCTAAGACTAGTTCCAAATGGGCCTTTTTCAAACAATGTATGAGAGAATAAATACATTTTATGAAAACACTTAAGTGCAAAGTTATTAGGCTCACTAAATCACATTCAGTGTCAGATTGGATTAGATTGCTGGAAAATTGGGTAGCGCCTCTCAGTGGCCAATTCTTTCGAAATTTCATAGGGTAATCGAGAGTCCCTGCATAAACACACCATTCAAGTTTCATGATGACTGGTCAATGTTACGCCTGTTCAATGCCTGTTGAAAGTTGATTGGCTTATGGTGGCCACGGTTTTCTAACTAAGTCATCTTTAAAATCTCACTTAAAAGTAAGTGGCAGCCACGTTATTTACAAATGTAAAAATGTTTTGTTAATGTTTGAGGTTCAAGTTCATAAAAGTAGGTGTTGAAAAAATGGGGGGCGCTGCGTTGTGGTGGGGGAGTGTTTTAAGCTTTTGATGAATTTTGACATTAGCAGGACAAAGTCATATGTTTGTATGCTTCGTAGCATACGAGGGTATGGGCCAAAACGTAGTACACTATGCTACAGTGCCCCCTACAGGCCACTCAGGCTTGTCTTGTGTACCTAAGTAGCACGAGAGAGTACAACCTTTTGACTAGGTTTCATGTCTGTAGGTCTTACGGTTTGATCTGCATGATTTGTTTTAGGACAGCATAATAATTTACGCAAATCTGAGCAAAAACAATAGGGATCCAGCACCTTTGGGACTTGGACCCCTAACTGCAAAAAAAGGCTACAAAAAATGATTTCTGCCAAAAAAGGCAACATCAGCTATTGAAGCTATTGGGTGTACTACATTTTCCATAGCAGAAATTTGAAATTTGTACATTTTCTGCTGAGTAAATAAAAAATATTTATGTTTCATTGTTCACCGTTACGTCAGTTCACCTTTGACTAATAAAGCTGTTTACACGAAGATCAAATACATGCAAATATGTCAAAAACACATCTTTTCATAAGATGTACTTTTTCACAGCACTGTATACAACAACTAGGGGTTAAATTGTTTTAATTTATAAATATTAAGTTATTAATTGCATTTTACAGGGAACTGCTCTTTTTTTTTTTTAAAAGCTTGTTTTGTAAGGAAAAACATGATTTAATGTTGATGCCACATGGAACCAACACACCCTCATTTTTTACAGTTAAATTGGTATATTTCTATTCCTACTTGTTCATTCATGCACCAATGGTTAATGAAGTGTATCATCAGCTACATTTTTTCAGGAACTTATCTGCTCTGTGCAGGTTTATGGTGTGGCTCCAGTGAAAACCTGCTAATCTACAGCTGAATTGTACAGCTTCATTGATGTTACATTCTTTTTAGTAGTTGGCAGACATAGTAATGTAGACTAGAGGTCCCTAATGTTTACTAGAAGGAATACTTTACCAATTATTTTAGAACAGAGTGACCTGTAAAACATTAAATATTAAAAAAAAAGTTTCAGTCTGATCTGTAAGGCATGGCGTGACTTTTTACATGGACAGATTTTCTTACGACTAAAATGTAGCTGCACTACGCCAAAGCAAGTACCCAAACTCAGATGACAAACCTTGATATGGTTAAAATTAACATCAGTCCAAAACCAGGCTGGATTTGTTAGATCAACCACGGAAAAGAAAAAAAAAACTTACTGTACTGGAGAATCTCCTGCATGTTCTCCCACACTCTGAACTTCAGGTTGGAAAGATGTTTTGCAACATCGATCAGAGCACCTGATGCCTTCTCTGGATCCTTTAGTGTGCAGTGAACTCTAAATATATGAGCAAGCAAATTATGGTTTATATCCAATCTGTATTTTTCCACTCCCTCTCCCAGCACCACCACTATTACTCTTACTATTACTCTTATTCTAATTATTATAACATTTGCCCACATTCCTTTTTCCTTGTTCGTTACTTACAATGAATGTTCTGTATTGTAGAAACAAATATGGTGTTATTTGTGTGAAAACCATGCCTGAAACTTATTCTCCTCCTGTCTTGTTTCCTGTACATTTTTATCTCTCACTCTGTTTCCTGTTACAAACGTTTCAGAACCAACCACCACCCCATTGCTCCCTGATCCCTCTATGTGACTTTGTGCCTGTTTCAGTGCTTTAACCTCTTCAACTCCTTGAGACCACCGGTGGTTCCAAAATGCACTTCATCATATTCTTCATAACTTTCATATTTCACAAGCTACATTCAAAAGGTGGGTGTCATGAGAGCTGGAACTGTCTTCTTTCCAGTCAAATAGATGGGTGATGTAATTTTAAACCCTTCTAATAGAAGAAGCTGAACTAACAACTTTTTTTTTTTTTGTCTACTGAAAGTCGACCTATTTTTCCACAAATCTGGGCTATAAACTATAAACAGATGGTGTCTTCAGTGATTATAAAATAATACAAAGAGCGTCTAAGATTTTTGGCTTTCAGCTGTAAATAGTAAGCATATAGCAATATGTGTATGATCATAAAACACGTTCTGTTAATTTGAGGAAAGCTTTTACAAATAAATAAATAAATAAATAAATAAATAAATAAATAAAAATTTACATGTATTTCATGCAGTTACTGAATAATTTTCCTTACAATTTGGTCATGAAAAGGCTTCCTCTGAACAGACAAAATGATTTTAATAATCAGCTTAAATTGATGATATGGCATTTACTTACTGTTTTATCGTAGACCTAAAGTTCTGTGAGAGAAACAAAGAGAACATTCAATGTCAAAATTATTGCATTTCGGATGCATTTCATAAAAAAGTGGAAATGTTGCTGTGATTGTTGGAATTTTTTCATAACGATTTTCCCAAATTACACTAGTGACACTAAAATATTTAGCTTGTTTGTTGTTTTATTCATGGAGCCACCAAATGTGAAATTTCATCCCTTAGCATTTGTTTAAGGAAGGACAAAAATGTCTAAAGAAGATGCACATAGAAAAGAAGTTTTTTTTCCATGTATTGTGCATGTGAGTGAGTGAGTGAGTGAGTGAGTGAGTTATTCTTACTTGTAAGAATGGAATGTCCTCAGTTTCCATTTCCTTTTGAAGATTTCTAACTGTGTCTGAAAGAGATAATATATCTCCATTTATCATCTCAATCTTCCTTTTCATCATCTGACTCTTTTGCCCCTCTTCCTCCGTCAGTGCAGCTAGCCTTGCCGCTTCTTCATCTCTTAGAAACTGGTGAAGCTTCTTAAACTCTTCCTTTATCTGCTCCTCTGTGCTTTGGGCCTGTGTCTGGGATGAGAGACAGGTGTAAGTGACAGACAGGGTAGGTGGACATAACCTTACAGGCATGTTTCATAATTCTAAATATTTTACCTTAATATGGGCTGCTGTTTTCTCAAAAGCGCCTTTAGCTTCCTTTAAGATTTTCAGATTCTTTTGTATAGACTCCAAATTAGTCTGGAGGTTTTTCTGTAATCAAATGAAAGTTTTGAGAGCATCTTTTACAGCATTCAAGTGTAACTGCATAAATGTGCTGCATGTTGCAGAGTGTATAACTGCTAAGAACAGGAGAGCCATTCACCAATTCTGTTTGCCCCAAATTTATGATGGCCTTTTCATTTATGTATAAATGAAAAGCTAGACTTTTATATTATAATCTGTACTGAGTGCATTTATGAGTATTTGCTATTCATTCCTATAATACTGATAGATAATCTAATGTGTTTCAATAACATTGAAAATTACATCTTCAATAATTTCTACCATGTAAATAAACTCAAAAACATTTCCTCACGAAACCTCTTCTGATCTGGAATTTTGTCATTTCAAAACTCATTTTTCTTTTCTGTGGATTTGCTTGATCGTTTTGTTGCAAGCTCCACTTATGCCTCAGTTTTCACACAGCCTTAAATTCTCCTCAAGTATTGTCTGGTAGAGAATTCTAAACCCTGAGGCAGAAAAGCAACCCCAAACCATAATGCCTCCACCACCATGCTTCACAGATGGTATGGAAATCTATACTAATCTATATTCTTTCTTTAGAGCAAAGGCTTCTTTCTTCCCAACTTCTCCTGCAGATCAAAGTTGAGCAGTTGTGGGCTTGACTCAATTGCTCAACTTGATGTTTTTAACAATGTTTTAATAGATATTTTAATATTTTAAATTAGGTCATTTCTATTTATCAGCACTGTTGAAATGACAAGTACCCATGCAGGCGAACATGTTTCAGATATTTACATGTGGCGCAAATGTCCCTGATGTTGCACATCATCAGCTTACATAGATCAGTAACTAAACTAGACAGTTGTTCTATGAGTTTGTCTATGACTTCACCTGAAACTGCTCCCACTGACAGGCTAGTCCCCTCCAGTCAGTCAAAACGGGTAATCAGGCTCTGAACTGAGAAAGATTTTACACATTTTGATTGTGTTGCATTATAGTTACCACAGAATTAGAATGTGTTTCATACCTTAAAGTCATGTACAGCTTCATCTACTAGACTGCAGGTGTGATTGCTATGTTTCTGTGAAGCCTGACACACCACACACACAGGCTGTTGATCGTCCACACAGAAGAGTTTAAGTTCCTCATTGTGCAGACTGCAGAGCACCTCTGAAGCTCTCTGATGCCTGCTCTTTACGAAAGCCTCACACAGGTTCTTCAGTGCGAGGTTCCGGGGAGGGTCCGATTTTGAGGATCTTCTCCTACAAACTGGACATTCTCGAGATCCTTTAGTGTTCCAGAACTGCTGCAGGCAGGCTTTACACACACTGTGGCTACACGACAGGATAACCGGATCACTGAAGATTTCACAGCATACTGGACATGAAAACTCTTCTTCTGAAAGAGGGTTTTTAGCAGCCATCATCTTCAACTGCTGCTGTGTTGTTTGTCTGTGATGATTTCTTTAGCCCAGACTTCAGTGATTAGAAAAGCAAAGTTGAGAACCACCATAACGCTTTATCCAACCAAGTTTCAGCTCCTTTCTGAAGTCACACGTCAACACACAAAAACATAGAGCTTCTCTGTTGAGTCCACGAGCATGGTGAATGCAGATCAGAGTGACAGTATAAGTTTGCTTCCTCCAGTTGTGGAGGGTGTAAAACAGAGGAGGGGCTTTGAAAAAGGAGGAGTCAGTCAGATGCAATATTCTGGGAAACAACAGAAATGGACATGCATGCGAAATGCATTAATATTTATCTTTACACATAATGTTTTAATAGCAAATGTGAGCACTGAACAATCCCATTTAATCTAGGTTAATTGAGCAAGCTAACAGCTAAGAATAACTGAGCTAAACGATCCTGGCAATGGTCTGTAACTTCATTTATCATATTAAAAAGTGTTAGCAAAGACAGTTAACTCGATAAAGTTGAGCTTAACTCTCGCCTTACGGCGATCATGGATCGAGGACATCTGTTAATAAGAGCTGTGAGTGAGGTCCTCCATGTATTTTAGTCCAAAACCTTTTTTAGATTCATTAATCAAATAAAAACCTGTGTGTGCATTAGGAACAAGCTGCTCAATGCCAATTTTTCACTTGTTCTTAGTCTAATAATTCTAATTTTAAAGAAATGGTGCTCAGAGATAAATGTGATATGTTCATTTCAGTTGTTATTTTGCAAAAGGTCAAGTAAACTCATTACGAGACTCTTAACACTTTTGAAAAATATTTCTCTTTTTTAAATGAGACTGTAACAGGCCAGATGTGATTATCCTCTGATTTTTTACTTTGAATATTCTAATTTTGATGTGACAAAATTCAGTTTCAAATTAGCAAATTATTTTCAGCAGAGCCCTAAAGACTGAAGGTACAGTCTGTAACCAGACAGTAACCCTACTTATGTTGTTTTAGTTTTGTACTCCAGCACTTTGAATCTGAAATGCATGTGAATCTCTGTGAAGCTAAAATGCAAAATGTCAGCTTAAATCAAGTACATTTATATGTATATCACGCCCATTTTATGTGTACGTGGAAAGAAACCCAAAGGAAACTAACATGTCACACTTCATACATGGTTGCAAATCTCACAACCCATTAGACATTACCACAGGCTCAGTAAGGCAGGCAGAATGCCCATTAGTTATCATTTTCTAATGAACTGTGTATGAGTGATGTGGGGAAGTAGGTGTTACGCAGCCTAAAATTCAGATGTGTATCAGACACCAGAACAACTGGATTTTAAAATATAACAGGATTCACACAGGGTTTCAGCTGTAACAAAACCTTACACATTTACAACTTTAAGATTTATTAAATAAATAAGAAATGTAAACATATAATAGCATACATTAAAACTACTACATTCTACCAAACACAAATATACTACTACATAATATGTACATTATCCAGGCAAGAGAAAAAAAATTCCAATCTTTGGAACATTCATTACTTGTCTCTTGGTATGTTTTCCTATACATAGTTGTACGTATCCTGTTTGGACTGCATTTAATAGTACCACTTTACAATAATACTGCCCTTATAAACTGCTTATAGATGGCTTAAAATGAGTCTACTAATGGTTAGTAAACACCTTCAATTATTAATATTACCACATAACACAAATAAAAGGTCGAGTGAGCTGTCATATCTGATAAATATGAATATCTGATGAAACTGATAATGCAGACTGAAATAGAAAACAAGATCAGTAACCAGCAAAATCTGAGATAAATGTGGGATCACTATTTGGCAAACATGAGGCTTTCCTTTTTATTTGTGTGACATAACTGCTTATTAATGATTTTAAGGTGTTCAAAATCCTAAATAATAACCATTATTAAACTTATTTTAGACCATTTGTAAACCCTTTAAAGGGTAGACTTATTGTAAAGTGGTACCCATTTATTAGCCTTCAGGTAACGATACAGTTGCTTTAAGTTCTTAGACCAGGCTGCCTTCATTTTTGTCCAGGGAGGCCAATGTGCATTGTTTGTTGTGGCAAAATAAAGAAAAAGAGATATAAAAATAAAGAAAGTAGATTTCTAAAGATTTTAAAAAGCATTTTAGAACATTTCACTATATTTTGTTACTAAAATGCTGACTTAGGTAGCCGTGGGAAAATTTGTCTACTTCCTTAAGTCCCTCATTCAAGTCCCTTCCCTCCAAAACATTCAAAAAATAAGTCTCAATGAATAAACATTCAACAGTTATTGGTCAGCACGCTCACTGCAAACTCATTGGAAATTTCTAGGGGCCAGTGAAGCACTCATTTGCTTGACAGCACACTTTGAAATACTTTGTTTTACATGGCCTCATGGACTCCATTAAATGCAGCAGCTAAATCCTCTATAGTAATACAACAGTTAACCCTTTACTAGCTGTAACAGGTATCTCCCTTTCAGTCCTGACGTGAAAAAACAGTGGCGGTTTAGCAGCTCTGCAATGTACATATCCTCAAAAACAGGTCCCTTCTAATGTTTTTTGAGTATACATTAAAATCAGTAAATTTGTTAGATAAAAAATGGAAGTTGCAGTTGTTCATGTCAAGTGGAATGATCTACACTCTAGATGAGAGTGTATTTAGCTCCGTGTGATGTGCGCATGGACAAAAAACAACATTGACTGCAGCCATTACAGCTGTATGCATGCTACCTGTGCTTTAGCACTTCTAGCTAGTTAGTATAAATGTAGCTGTTAGTTCTGTTTCCTGTGAAATGTTGTTCAGAAAAGCTGGAGAGTTGAAGAGCAGGCAAGAGTTCAAGAGCACAGTGAGGTAAATTGTTTTTAAATACATACAAGAAAGCCCACATTGGTCAACACAAAGAATGTCTATCGTGTACTTGCTAGTCAGGACGTGTCAGCTATTGATCCCCAATAGGAGTGACGCAAGGCACACAAATGTAACTGAATGAGTAAGCGAGTGTGGGTTTATGCCTGAAATTGCCTGAGAATCTAACCCCAATCCAGAGAGAACTCAGAGGCTCATCCAGGGTGCATTTCTTTGTCTTAGGCTGGTGTCAGAGGGCTGGGCCTGGGATGTGCCCTCGTCACAGGCCATGCTCTTCACTTCTGTGGCCCTCTGCTCAGGCTCTTCCTCATTCACATCAATCTCTGCTGTGTGTGGAGCCTCCATGAGCACAAGACCATCATCTGTGGAGGACTCAGGAGCTGGCACAGGAAGAGAAGATGCGTCAGATGATAATAATAATAATAATAATAATGTGTGTGCATGATAGGAAATACAGATGATTTTGCTCTTCAGTCTGATACAGAG
>JAILXH010261919.1:716-12468 GCA_023558415.1 Piaractus mesopotamicus
GATTTCAGTAGTATTGCTGCTCCCTTTACTACTTTGCTTAAAGGTGGCCCCTAGAAGTTCACTTGGACTGTAAAGGCTGAGAATGCTTTTCAGACTTTGAAAAAAGTGTTTACCACTGCCCCTATACTTAAGCACATCCTTCTGAACCTTTTATCGTAGAGGTTAA
Source organism: Piaractus mesopotamicus (assembly GCA_023558415.1). Lineage (NCBI taxonomy): Eukaryota > Metazoa > Chordata > Actinopteri > Characiformes > Serrasalmidae > Piaractus > Piaractus mesopotamicus. The sequence continues at coordinate 883 of JAILXH010261919.1, forward strand.
TGCTTTGGAGACCAGGATCAGGGCTGTTTTATCTCAGCATTCAGGCACTCCTTTAAAACTCCATCCTGTAGCTTTTTATTCTGACAAGTTAACCCCAACAGAAAGAAATTATGGTATAGGACATTGTGAATTGTTAGCCGTAAACCTCGCATTGGAGGAATGGCGACATTGGTTAGAGGGAGCTAACCACCCTTTTGTAGTGTTAACCGACCTTGGAACTTGGAGTATCTCTGCAATGCTAAACACTTGGATGCATGACAAGCCAGATGGTCATTGTTTTTTTCCCTGTGCAATTTCAGTATAACTTATCACCCCTGTTCCAGAAATACTAAAGCAGACGCTTTATCTAGGATTTATCAAAGTGAAAGTACAGATACTAAACAAACTGAAGTCGAATGTATTTTACCACCTGATGTTTCTACATCTTCTGTCTGTTGGGAGGTTGATGAAGAGGTCAAGAAGACATTAGTGAACACCCCTATTCCCAGTCAGTGGCCCCTGGGAAACTCTATGTCCCAAGCCCATTTCGCACTACATTAATTACCTGGGCTCATTCTGTCCTCACCACTGGTCATCCTGCAGGGACTCATGCAACAGCTCTTGTCTAACCATTATTGGTGGGAGACTATAAACAAGGACATTCACACATTCATAGCCTCATGTTCCACCTGTTCCCAATGCAAAACCCCTAAGACCTCACCTGCTGGCAAGCTCGTTCCGCTACCTGTTCTGGTTAGACCCTGGTCACATCTCGCAGTTGACTTCATTACTAATCTGCCCGAATCACAAGGATTTACTACTATCCTCATGATTATAGATCGATTTTACAGTGGTGTTCATTTTATACCTTTTGCTTCCAACCCCACCGCATTTCAAACCCCAGAGACCCTGTTTAATCAAATATTTTGTTTTTTTGGCATCCCAGACGACATTGTTTCAGATAGAGGCCCCCAGTTTACCTCCCAGGTATGGTCAGCATTGTTTGAACATGCGGGAGTCTCCATAACCCTGACCTTCGGTTATCTCCCCCAATCTAGCGGCCAATGTGAGCATATGAATCAGGAGTTAGGGAAATTCCTAGGAATGTTCTGTCACAACAACCCAACTGACTGTTCTCGATTTCTCCTATGGGCCAAGATAGCACAGAACTCACTCACAAGCTTAGCTACTGGAATTACCCCTTTCCAATGCATTTTCTGTTATCAACCTCTTTTAGCACCTTGGACAGGTGTCACTACAGATGTCCCCACCGTAGACGCCTGGATACAGAGGAGTGAGAGGGTCTGGGAGGAGACTCACCAAAGGATTGAGGTCATGTTGCAGAGAAATAAAGAGCAAGCGGACCGTCATCAGGGAGAAACCCCTGTGTATCAACCTGGAGACCGAGTATGGCTGTACCCAAATATATAGGTCCATTCAGAGTACTCAAAAGAATCAATGATGTGACTTAGAAATTAGACTTGCCCCCTCTTTTTAGAATTTTGTGTTCTTTTCACGTTTCTCTTCTGAAACCAGGGTCTTTGAGTGAGGCTACACCAGACGTCACGCCACCCCCTCCGGAAGAGATAGATGGGGCACCCGTTTACGCATCCCTTCCGGCTCTGAGACTCCATCTCCTAGAACCCTCTGTGTGATCACCTGACTCCTGACCCTTCCACACGTTCCAGTCCCCGCTCACAGTCTCCTGAGTACTGTGTTTCACCTGTCTCTTGTAGTTAGTGTTAGTATAAAGCCCAGGCTTTTAGAGTTAGACTTTGTGAGGTATTGTGTCTTTCATAGAGCTAATGAGTGTTTCTTGTTATTGTTGCGATTTCTGATGCTGACCATTTTGCCTGTTTTTCGACTTTCCCTTTTTGCCTGACCCTTTTGGACTGGTCTGATTGATTTCATGTAGGAGAGGTTTAAAGAGGATGTAGTGCTTAACGTTTAGAAAACATTAGAAAAGTTTGTTTTTTTTTATTTAATTTAATTTTATCCATGTTACGAATATTCTATTTAGGATTCTCTTTGCTATTTTTTAAGGTAAGCATTTATTTTAATTAATAATTAGATTTATTCAATGTGACATATATATCTTGAAGCCTTATCTATAAATTTTTTGTTTTTCTTCTATCTTGGTGATAATGGTTGCTGTATTTCATGTAAAAAGTTATGCATATTATGTACATTGACACAGACATCCTAATTGTTTAGTGCATTGTAATTAAATATGGGTAGGTTGTGCAATATTTTCTAATAGCTGATTGGATCATGCTAACTGAAGGCCACTTGCTTTCTCTCCTCACTTTCAGTCTGCTGAAGCCAGAGGTCAACAGAAATCTTTCTTCTACATCAACAATCAACTTGAGGAAAAATTGTCACAGGTTCCATCAACGCAGTCTGTTAATTTTCCTACCTGTTGTGATATTCACCGTGGTGATTTTTACTAGTTTGTTGACATTTAACGGACGTGGATATCCATCAAGGAGACTTCTCAGCCGATCTATAACATTTTCTTTTGATGCATTGATTTTGATGTCAATCAGGTATTTGAAGGATTTTGAAGGTGCAACTGAAATAAAGCAGGCAACAATTAGGCTGAAAACCAACTTAGAATGGCTACACACTGACAAAACAAGAAGAATTGCAGGTATAATTATGTTGTCAGACATATGTGACAGTATAAGATGTTTCTTAATAAATGTAATATTTTTACATGAAGTGAGGTTCACTCTGGTGATCCTGATTAACTTGTTGTGACCGTATGGAAACGTGTATCCTTGAAGAAGATTTTTCAGTCGTTCTGATACTGTGTCACTTGAAGCATTAATTTTGACTGTAGTCAAATAGTTAAATGATTTCAGTGGTTCTGTAAAAAAATCAAAAGAAAACAACAGATGAAACTCCTACTGCTCCAGGATTCAATCACACAAAGGCACTAACCTCAATGTTCCACAGGAATGAGTGATTCGGTACATTATTCACAAAAAAGAATTCTACATAAAAACAAATAACAACACAATGGACTGTCTAGCCATGGCACCGTTTCTTGGGCAGTGCCATTACTTGAGCTACCTGAGAGATGAGACAGTTATTAGCTTTAGATGTGCACCGGTATTCAGCAGTCCTGTATACTGCACTATTGAACGCACACTTTTAAGGATATCATGGACGCTTTTCAAATATCATCACTGCAGTCCAAACAAGTTGCAGTTTCACCAGAGATATTTTTAAATGCAGATCATCTCTATTTTCACAAGCTTGCACTACACTATTACACTGTGATCATGTCATATAGTCCTTCCTCTGATCAGAGACTTTGGTTAGATTTGTTGGCAGAAAAAAAGTGCTTTGACAGTTTGACAAAATTTGGGCTGGTTTATCATTATTTTGGCAGATTTTTTAGAAAGTACATTAAATTAAGAAATTGCATGACTTAATAACGCAGCTGAGATTTGAACAGGCCAAACTTCTTTCTACGTCCAATATCAACACTTTGGATACATATTTTTATTCAGGCCTGTTGAGAGGAGGCTGTTTCCCCACCCAGCAACATTGTTCACAATGTCAAAGGCAAGACATGGCCTGGATTGTACAGTTCATTCAACATTATTCGCTGCATATAGTTCTATAATATTAAGAGAATTTTAAGCTGTGTAGGAACACTAGTTATATATCTTTCATTGCAATATTATTTTAATTTATTTGCCTTTCCTTCATTGTCCTTCACTATTCTGTTGAAATTATTTGTAGTTTCTTTGTCCAAATGTTTCTGAGATGAAGTTTGACAGGAAGCTTAAACATTACTCAAAAAGCTTTTGGTTCTTCATACCAGTGACAATAAACACATTAGACCAACAGCAGCATCTAGTAGCTTAAACACTGATCTGCATCTAATGAAGGCAAAATATCAGTGTTTAAGGTACCCCAATAATTAGACAGACAGCACACATCAATATTTATAAGGGTTTTTATGTTAAATTATTTATTTTTACATATTGTACATGTATATCCACCTACACCATACGGCTAACTGCTATTTAAAAATGACATTGAGCCTCTTTCACTAACCGTTCTTTGGAATCAATTTCTTCCTAAACCCACTTACGCAGTTCTGACAAAAACTCTGACTCACCAATGTTCTCTTATGTGGGGTTTGTTCTTAGGTAAGAACAGAATCTACACACACTCAAGAGCACAGAGGTGAGAACAGTTCTGCGCTTTAAGAACACGTCATGAATCTGACGTAGACTTTTTCTTAGGACTTTTATCAAGAACTCACTTAAGAACAGACTTACGAGGATATTGGAGAACGAGGCTCAGTGAGAATATAATTTGTTTAGATTTTAACGTGTTGTATTTTTTTTAAATATAGTATTGTTGTAGTATAATAAAATGTTATGAAAGATAAGGTCATTGTAATTGTCATATAATTATATCCTATATAATTATAATATGTTTATGTCGGCACATGCCTACTCAGCTGCGATATCACGATATCACAGAGCAGTTTGACACACTTTAATAAGAGCTACTCGTATCTCGTAAAACTCACCATGTCTTTTTTGTCTCTGGTAAGTGCCAGAATAAACAACACCAGGATTCTGTGGATCAGAAACAGAAATGACCAAATAAATGCCCACCAAAAAACTGTCACGGATAGAATAGTTGTCCTGGTTCTTATTGAAGATTGAAAATCCAAGAGGATATTATCACATTCACAGTAAAACAGGCAAGTTACACTGCAAATTCTTACTCTGCATTCCTTCCACCAGCAAACACTGGACACAGTAGTGTGTGTCGGGGGGAGGTTGACTGTCAGTAGGGTGGGTTATCCTCTGGATAATGATTATTTGTAATTATATTATAATCATAGCACTTCGAAAAGACAGATAAACAACTTCTATTTGTATCAGAGGCAGTTTGCTTTCATTTAAAGACAGGTTCTATCGTTCTAGCTGCAGGCCTGCCAAGATATATCTGGACATTAATCCAACTTGCTCCCGATGCCATCAGGCCCCCAGCCCTTTATCACATGTTCTGGTCGTGCCTACTGTTGGTGCAATTTTGGTCCTCCAATTTTGAGACATTTTGTCTATATTTGCAAACAAGGAGATCCTGGCTCTGGAGCTGCTATCTCTCTGGTGTGGCCCCTGGTAAGGCAGCAGTGTCGACTGCCCATTTAGATGCATATCTTTATTGGCTCAACGCCTTATTTATTTAATAGGAAATCAGCTACCCCTCCTAACATGGGCAGTGGTGGGGGATGTGATGGCGTATTTAAAGCTGGAGAAGCTGAAATCCTCAACTCGCGGATCCACCCAAAGGATTTGTAAGGCTTCACAGCCATTTTTGAAGTACTTTAAATTCCCTGTTACAGACACTGAAATAGAAAACTATGCTTCTATGTTTTATTAAATGACAATGACAACTTCTTCTTTTTTTGTTTGCTTGCAGTCTTGTTGACTGTATGTATTGTATGTTTTTTGCATTTAAAAAGCCAATAAAATATTTGAATAATAATATAATACTGGTAATGATAATAATAGCTCTAACAGCAGGCAGTGATATCTACAGTGCAGTGTGTTCAGAGTAAAGTGCCTGAGAATATGAAGTGAACAGTAAGGTAACGTCTCTCCTGTGTGAAATGAGCAAGTTTAAAAGTCTTTGCGAGTCCATTCCCTGCTTCTTGTTGCAGATTAATTACAGTGATCTTCAGGTTGATACTGACTGTAAGGGTGTTCTGCTGATGATCAGCGTCTGGTTGGTGTTGAGTTCCTGCAGCGCAGCACAGGACAGCGGAGAATATCAGCAAAGCACTTAATTTCTCCATCATGCCTGAGTAATAAGGGAAAAACAAACGTTACAAAACATTTAACTAACTATAATATGAACAGTCTGAACGTGTACTGTTTTCTTTCTGAAGTAATTGGAGCTGTTTGAGGAACAGAAGAGTTCTGCTGGGTTTCCAGTGAATCATTTTTAGTGCTTAAAAAGCATCAAAAACTGAATTTTCCTCACTTGTTTTGAATAAAAGAGTTTGCCTTAGTATGTAAACATTGCTAATCCTTAATAACATACTGTTCACTCCCCAGTGCATCTATCAGGTTTGGCCTGTTTTACTGGTGCTCTTAACTCAAAGAAGCCTGCTAAAGCCTGTCCCAGCACTTACTGGGCGGAAGGCAGGAGAGACCCTGGACAGGTCGCCAGTCCATCATAGGACAGACACACAGACATACACACCCACACCAAGGGGCAATTTAGCTCTAAGAGGCCTGACTGCAGGTCTTTGCACTGTGGGAGGAAACCGGAGCACCTGGAGGAAACCCACACAGACACGGGGAGAACATGCAAACTCCACACAGAAAGGACGCTGGACGCCCAGCCGGGGAATCAAACTCAGGCCCTTCTTGCCATGGGGCGACTTCCTCCCATCCATTCAGCCTACAGCAGTTTAGCCTTGAGTACTAATGTGCTTAGTGCTGTTATACATGCTGCTTAAATAACAATACAAAGTTGTCTTATCCTGTTAGTTGTTAGGATCCCGCCACCTGCACTAATGTTGACTGTGTCAGTAGAATCCAATCATTAACATCCAATCACAGAAGAATGTGGGAGAACGTTAACCTAACAGCTGCAAATCTCTTTACATGTCCTGTAGTGAAAGTTTACATGTATTTGCGTCATTCTCTCTTCTTTAGTGGGTGATTCCAACTTCAGAGCTAAAGTTAGCATTAGCAGGAATGCTCAGAGAAACTCTTTCATATGAAAAATATTAGTAGTTGTTCTACTGATAACTATGCTGCTGCATATTTCACTTTTTATATTAAAGTGAGCAGGTCTACAACAGCCCATTAGATCAGGGGTTGCAACCCAAATGTTAAGAAGAGCCATTTTGTCCTTTCAACAAAAATCAAACAACCTTAGGAGCCACAATATTTTATGTCCATTTTATTGAAGTATCATTTTACCATCTTGGCTGTAAACATGTCTCAGTGTGTTGATGTCCTAGTATGGACTAAAAAAATATTACACAAACGAAAATGCAGACTCATGTTGCTTTGCTTTAAGCGTTAGCTCATCTATAGCTGCTTTTCTCGCATCTCTGGCAGGAAACCTTTCCTCAAAAGTCAAACAGTTTCTTGTTAAAAGTCTCTCAGTGTTTGACATTTTCTGAGGCTGAAGTTGCTTCTTATTACCCTAGGGTGCTAAGAATGAAGAGAATTAGCCACCAAACTAAAAAGGAAGGTTTGTGTAGATACTACTACTGAATGACAGACTATACTTTTCTAAAATTTCCATAGTTTCTATTATAAATTTTTTTTTTCCCTAAACAGAAGAGCAAATTTCTCTGACATGTGAAATATAAAAATCATAGCGAAATATTTATATTTTAGTGTTGCCAAATCATAAAAATACTGTTAAAGTATTTCCTACACAAGTCCTAAATGAGTTAGCTTTAGCGTAGTTAGCATGCACGGCGTCTGAGAGTCAGGATCAACTCTTGCCTAATGACTCTGAGTTGGAATGCTCGGAACCGACTCTTTGACACTGTCGACTGTGATTTTTCATCGTAACTGGCTCGAGGTACATTTTTTGACAGTGTTTAATACAGGAAAGTGTATGTTTAATTAAAAATTTAGAAAAAAAATAGAAAAAAAATAGAAAAAAAATTTTTTAATGTTAGACATATATATATGGAATACGATATAAGTATAGTATAATCATAATTTATTTTGTATTTATACCGATCTTATGGTGAAAAGGTCAAAATTAAACTCACAGCAAAACCTGAAACACTGTTTCCTCTGTTTCTTTAAAGATTTGTAAATATTGCATTTGAAAGTTTGATGAATTTAAGCGCTCTGAATAAAATAAACACAGCTAAACATACAAGTATGTTAAAGTCAGTAACTCTTACCTCACTGCAGATTTACTGAACCCACGATCATTTTCAAACTCAGATCACATGCAAGTGTGTGTGTGTGTGTGTGTGTGTGTGTGTGTGTGTGAAACAGGAAATTAAAACACACGCAAACACTGGCTAAACCAGTTTAAATCTGCAGGTTTTAAATGTTCTGCTGTTTCCTGGTTCCTTTGATTGAAATCTGAAAAGTTAATACTTTGTCAAACTGTATAAAATGTCTTTGTAGTTAAATGATTTTTAGCTGTAAATCTCTAAAATATTTCTATGTTTTATACATTTCTACATTTACACTGAGTGTGAACTGCCTCCTAAAACAACTGAACACTTTAACAGTCTGTGACTGTTTCACCCTGAAAATAAATAAATGATCCTTCATTTATTCTACAGGCTGAATCAGAGAAATTCATTTAAACCACTGAAAGTCTTATTACTGTGCATTTCTTTGTAGAACCACTGAAAAGTTTAGAATCAGCTTTATTGCTGTAGATATTACTGTAAATGCTTCCGTTGTTTGGACACAAAACTGAAGTTTGAGGTTAAAAATGTGATTTTATCTGTTTGCACTGACTCACTGCCTCCCCTTTCCACACTACCGCATTCCAGCTTCAGAGGAACGTTTGTGTCAGAGAGCAGATTAAACGATATAAAATCAGCCACCTGACAGATTTACTAGATAGAGAAGCAACAATCATCAGTCCCAGTTTCCTGTCCTGATCCCCTGTCCCCGATCCCCTGTCCTGATCCCCTGTCCCCGATCCCCTGTCCTGATCCCCTGTCCCTGATCCCCTGCCCCTGATCCCCTGCCTCAGTCTCCTGTCTTGATCTCTGGATGTTCAGCCCTCTAATTTTGATGATGTTGATGCAGGAAACATCAAATATCATCACATCTTCTATGCACACTGATTGTGAGCAAAGATTTTCTTGGTGAATGTTACAGTGGCGTGTAACCAAAGTGCTGAGACACAGACCAACAAGTCACTTCCTTTTTCAAAAGTGCCACCAACCCTTTGTATGCCCCCACAACATAAGCTATTTTCTTGAATACCTTGAGGGCTTCTCCAAAAATTCAAGCATACTGCCTTTCCTTTCACTTCCTTTCACTTAAACAAATAATAAATACTCTGCCATTTTTTCTTGAAAGACAAGACACTCGTCACCAACTTTCCTTCACTTCGCCATTTTTGCGAATATAAACTGACCTACTTGAGGCTAGAAAGACTCAGCTAACTGGCTGAATCTGCAATCATGGTTCTAACAGCTGATTGGGTCATTTCAAAAGTGCTCTTTTTGTCATTTGCAGAGTAACAACCAACAGCTTTTACATGAAGCTGAAACATATATAGCACTGGCCCTGCTGTAGCCGACCTGGACGAGCAACAGTGGCTTAGCCTCCAAGACCAGCAAAAGCCAGTCACATTTCCTATGAAGTGCGAAGTACAGAGGCAAGTGGAGGTTCATTTTAATCCTGTTACACCTGGATAAACTGTAGCAGGTGTCCCATTTAAGGTGGAACAGAAAATATAAATAAGAAACTGTAAAGTAAGAGTCTGTGTAGGAAGATTATTAGACTCTGTTCTTCTGTTCTTCGACCCTTTGGGACCAAAATAAAATGCTAAAGCTCCAAAATGAGAGAGGTTAAGCAGGACAAGAGCAGAATGAACACAACAGAAACCCAAAAAAGGAAATTAGCAATCTTGGAAATGTAAATGAATTAATATATAAAATAAATACAATATACAAATTACAATTTAAGGCATTCAATTAAATAATACTTGAGTACAAATCTTCCAAAATGATACTAAATTACAGTACTCAGGTAAGATTACTCCAGCTGTTTTCATCTCTCTAATGTATTTGATACTAATGTGGAGGACACAGTTATAGAAAGTCAATAATAACGGAGCAGATCTGTGGCAGCAGAGAGTTTTTATTGAAAATGAAGCATTTCCACACTGTCAAACACACAGGCAGCTTTATATTTATCCATCTAGTCTATAAAATACAGAAAGAAAAACAATCTTATAAGAAGGACACTGAACAGATTCTCAGACCAAATCACTGAAAAAATATAAAAAAAGAAATATAACATTTCTGCTGTAAAAATAGGTCCCTTTCAGAATGATTCACAGGGAGAAAATGTGAGAAAATTTGATTAATTATTGATAATTTTGAGAATGAGTCATCATATTGGATCTTATTTGTAGCTGGATGAGATTTGGTACAGTCCAGAAATATCAAGTCTCCAATAAAAAACATACAAACATTTATCCAGTTTGTAAGCAGTTTTCAATAGTTTTAAAACTATTCTAGATCCATCAGGATATGCAAAATACTTATTAATATCACAAAAAATCCACATTTATAACAATGAAACAGTGTTCTTGTCTGTAAAGTCAGGGAGGCACTTTTCAGTAGATTGATTTCCTTTTTTTTGTTAGCGTGTGTCTGAGAACAGGTCTTTGAGGTTAAACTGTACAAAGACTCAGATGATGTTAGACTGATCAGTGAGTGTACAGCCTACACTGTGTGATGACTAAGTTCACACTGACCATTCGTGCTTTAACCATCAATAAAAGCTTCAGCAGCAGTCAGGAGTCCACCTATAGCCTCCACACCGTCCACACTCTGCAGAAATATAAAACACAACAGAGAAATCACTTTTAATTCATGCTCATCTGTGCGGCTGCATATTCCTGACTTTTTCTATCTTAAATGCAAAGTAGAAAAAGCTAATTAAACTGTGTATTTCCCTTATGAATCTGTGTAACGGCTGGAAAAAGCTCAAATGGAAAAGCAAAATGCAAAAGTTAAAAACAGAAGACCAAGCGCCTGTTTGTAGTTTCCTCATGGTCGCGCTCCAGCTCTGCCAAAATAAAGGTGTGTTTGTAGTCAGATTTGTTATTGCATTTTCAATTCAATTTTCACATTGTAATTTTCACTGTGATGCACTCCTGTCAAACAAACACTGTTGTCAAGACATGGGGAGGGACTTTTTAGCACAGCGTGTGTTTTAAGAAGAAGTGACAAAAAAAGTCTAAACTCTGTTGGTACTGGAGCATTAGCAACTGCCGCTAGTGACACTTTGACACTTGTCAACCAGGCTGAGGACATTCTGTCCAAAGTGATTTCCTTTTGTTTTGTGTGGAAGTGATTCTTGACTCACTCGGAGCACCTGTGCCTGCTCAATATGGGTGTCATCATGACTAGTTTCAAGCAGAGGCTCGCAGGACTGTCAGAGGAACACTGCCTTACACATTTCACTGCTTTTCCTGCTTTAATACATTACAAATAGTCTGCAGTTATCGAGCTGGGCCTGATTTTCCAAAATCATCTTAATGTTAAAATCCTCTTAACAATACAGGTAGAGAGAGTGTTCACTGTGATGCTCGCTCTGCCATTTAGGAATAATCTTTGAGCTAAGACACTTTAGGGAAGGCCAGTTCTGATAAGGTGAATCCGGTGTGTTGGGAGCAGTGAAGGCGTTAAAATGTCTTCCTCCTAACACACAGGGGCTCTGCGTGTTCATGTTCTCTGAATCTGCTTAAGATGAACATCCATCATTAGCTGTCCAGGTTCTCCAGCAGTCCTGAGTTCTAAATGTTTCAAGCCAGGATGAAGAGTTTATCTGCTGTGTGTCTGACTGTGTGTGTGTGTGTGTGTGTGTGTGTGTGTGTGTGTGT
>JAILXH010261944.1:0-12723 GCA_023558415.1 Piaractus mesopotamicus
TTTTCCTTCTTAAGCTGCTCAACTCCTCTTTGTGTTTCGCTCAAAAGTTGTTAACTTCCATCGTAAAACAGGTAAAGCGCAGTTATGTTTGTTAGGTTCTATAAACTTAGTCAGATACCCTTCTAAATTGCTTCCTCATACTGCCTGCTGGTAAGATCATACTTTCACATAAAAAGATGGTGCACATAAAAAGATGTACATTTTATATCCATAAACATATAAATGTATTTCATGTTATCTGGAGATGTATTGCATGTTGGTTTGTTTAATAATAGAATACATTAGAATGCCAATTTTGTTTAATAATATTTTATTTATAATTGTAATAGATGTAATTAAATGCATCTGAATGATGACAACTGTTGGTGTTGCTCAGTTCTTATGTTTGCTGTGTCTGTTCTAACTCACAGACAAAGACGTCATCTACATGTGCCCGTTCAATGGAGCGCTCAAAGGGAAAGTATTCATCACCAATTTCAGACTGTACTTCAAGAGCACTGACATGGTGAGAGACTGTCTGTCAGTGTGCGTGGGAGAGTGTGTGAAGAATGGAACCTGTGGGTGAATAACAGAGTTTTATTGAAATATCGAAAGACAGGATGGGCTGCCCGTGCAGCCGTTTGTTCCAGAAGTTTGTTCTGCCGATGCAGATGCTGCAGTTTTTGTGTCTGGTGTAAATGTGCTCAGCTGAGGAACTTCAGTCTGAATCATGTTTCCTTTCTTCACCTCTTCAGTACAGTTACCTTCAACAGCAGCTCATACAGTCCCTCTGAAGACTCGCCAGCTCAACAAGAAAGTCCTTCCTTCCTTTCCTTCCTTTGTTTTTTTTTCTTTCGTTCTTTCTTTCTTTTATTGCTTTCTTGCTTGCTTTTTCTCTGTTAGAATGCCCTCACTCACTTCTTCTTTTTTCTTCCTTTTTCTTTCCTTCTTTCTTTTTTCTGTCTTTATTTTTCTTGCTCACTTTCTATGTTAGAAGGCCCCCATCCCTCTCTTCCATTCTTTTTATTTTTCTTTCTTTCTTTCTTTCTTTCTTTCTCATCTTTTTTTCTTTCCTTCTTTCTGACTGTCTTCCTTGCTGTTTCTTGTTTTCTTTGTGTTACTTCTTTTTCCTCTATCAGATGGCCCTCTATCTATTCCTCCCTCCCTTTCTCTCGTTCCCTAGGCACATTCATTCTTTCTCATCTTAGATTTAACATTGTCTCTAAGTAATGCTGCACATCATGTTTGTCTATCTGTAGCACAGGGGTGTAAGAACAGAAGAGATAGGGCTGAAAAGAAGGAGGGGGTGCAGGAATATCATATCAGGAGTCTTTCATCTTTGTCCTGGCACTGTCTGCAGTTGGCACAAAGCAGGAGGCACCTGCAGTCCTGCTGGAAGTTTCGGCTGTTACCATGATCTGTTGGAAGGAGGAGGGGAGAAGGGAGAGTAAAGGAAGAAAATGTTGGGATTTTCCCTGTAGAAAAGTTTATTCAAATTTGATGATAAATTAAACAGGTGTTCCCTTATTTGGGGATTTTCCTATTGCACCAGTACGGACTGTTAGCTGTTGACTGTTGAACTCAAATGATACAAATGATACAGAAGTCTGTAATTGTGCAGAATGTGTTTAAACTGTCCTGCATCTGGGTTGTTTCACCTGAGTGTAGGCTCATATTACAGCATAGCTTGGTCTCTGCTCAGATGTTAAGGTCTTGACTTAAGCACACAATAACTGCGCTTTCTCCATTGAAGTATGTTTAGGCCTTTGGCTGTATCTGGAAAAGTGGCCCAGAACAGCTTGTCATTTAAGCTCACACAATTTGAACTGAAGAGCAAACACTTTCTGATATCCTTCCTGTTTTAGAGTATATTTATAATAGGGGTGGAAGGTGGACTGACAAAGTGAATACCGGTTTGACATTTTCTCATGATTTTAATTTTGCCTTACTGTGGATGCCGTGATAACAGTGAACCACAAACAGCACTGCCCCCAAAGCATGAGCATGAACGTGAGCATGAATTATTATTGAGCTGATGTTTTGTTATTTTCATCATTATTGTTACTATTTTCATTTTATTCACTTTTTATATCATATTGTTATCATAGAAAATACTGTAATATGAATATCAAATTCATATCACCTATCCCTACTTCATAGACTGAATGTCTTTTGAATTGAGATTCAGTACTGAGCTTACTAGATTTATAAGTTAAGATGAGATGGACCTGAGTGGAATGGGTGGATTAGAGTACCTGTAATATTGATTGATCTTGATGAGTATGTCTGCCTGTATTGTCTCTCAGGAGTCCACAGTTACTCTAGATGTGCCGCTGGGTGTTATCAGCAGGATAGAGAAGATGGGCGGAGCCACCAGTCGAGGGGAGAACTCTTATGGACTGGACATCACCTGCAAGGTAACGCCTACGTATGGAAGACTGTACATTTAATGGCTGTTTGTTGATTATTATGACACTAATGGTATATTCTATTAGCATTTAAAACTAGACTCATTCGCAGCATTTTCTTATGCTTCACGTCACTTGAGATATTTTTCTAACCTCACCTTAGGAGTCCTTATAGACTGTAGTCCATGTGTTTCTCTGCATATTTGGGTGCTGGATCATTCTCGGCACTGCAGTGACTCTGACATTGTGGTGGCGTGTTGGTGTGTGTTGTGCTGGTACGAGGGAATCAGACACAGCAGTGCTCCTGAAGCTTTTAAACACTAAATAGTGTCACTGCTGGGCTGAGAATAGTCCACCAACCAAACCTATCCAGCCAACATCTTCCTGAGGGTCAGCATCCTGTAACCACTGTTGAAGGACTAGAGAATGACCAACACAAACAGCAACAGATGAACACAGTGTTTAAACACTCCTGTCTCTGATCCACTTGTACCAGCACAACACACACAAACACACCACCACATCAGTGTAACTGTAGTACTAAGAATAAAAAACCTGTTCTCTGGTGGTCCTGATCATTGAAGAGCTGAGTGAAAGTGAGCTAACAAAGTATGCAGTGAAACAGATGAACTGTAGAACTGCAAAAAACAACAAAGTTTTTGTGGAGGTTTAAATCTACACAGTAACTCTTGAAATAAAATATGGACATTGAATGTGATGAAAGTGTTTTTTGTTGGGGATGCATGATATCAGAATCATATTGATATCGGAAGATATTTGCTAAAAAATACATACCTGCCTCAGAAAGATGTTTAGATTGATGGAAATGTTAATCAAATATGAAATTATGTATTTAATTTTCTCTGGAAGAGCAGAATGTTAAGGTGAGTTTGGGATGTTGTGCTACAGTTTGTACTTTTTTTTGTGGGGGGGGGGGTTGTTTGTTTTTCTTTTTAAATGCGTTTGTATGTTTACAAATAATTGCTAATTTTTTTTATAATGCTAATCCAGGTACATGTAGTCCCAATTTCTACATTTCAAAATTGCTTTTATATCAGCATCGATATCAGCAGTTATGTGCATGAAAAATGTATGCGGTATTTGCAATTCCTGTATCAGTTCATCCCTCATTTTTTTTTTGCCTGCAGTAGCACATTTGTCTTTGCATAGCTACAGGTGTTTGTCACTTTCTTCTATCAACTGTATGAATTCAGTTAACACAGAATTTAGAAATTCATAGGTATTATGATCATCATTAATTCCCAAAGATGCTGCTTGAACAAGTAGATAACTGGATCTGCATGAAGTCTGTATATATATCATGTGGAAAATTGCCTTGTTTGTGCATGTTGCTTGCAGGACATGAGGAACTTGCGGTTTGCTCTGAAGCAGGAGGGCCACAGTCGAAGAGATATCTTTGGAGAGCTGTTCAAATATGCTTTCCCTCTCTCTCATGGACTGGTCAGTTCAAATATTATATTAATTTATACTGAGAGTCCTCATTTATTACTTATGAAACTGTTGGTTTTGCATTCTCCTAGCTCTTGTGACCATCTCCTAAATCTCCGGAATACAATAACTGAATTCCAGGAACTTAAAAACCAAAACAATCATTTATGGAGCAAAATGTTTAAATATTTGTTTTTCATGGGTCAAAACATCTTTGTCTCAGTTTGAGCCAGGACATTGTAATTTACAACAGTTAGTTCTGACCAAGCACTCTGATTGGTTGAAGAAAATCATTTTTTCATTATACCTGTATCAATTCACTCAGTGCCTGTTACTAAGTAACAGTGATCACTTTACCCCAATATTGTGGTGAAACATGTTTGACAGATGAAACTGCTAATATTAAAAACAGATCACAGCAGTGATCTTGTGCTCTCGTGTTCTGCTGTTTATGACCAGGAATGTTTATTTGTTCTAGACATTGTTGCACATTTATGCTTTTTGCTTTGTCTCCTGCTCTTAGCTGTATGCAAATGTTTGTGCATCCATGGTCAAATTACATGTTTTGTTGATTTTTGGAAAAAAGTAAAAATTGTGGCACTTTTTATATTTAGTTTTATTTTTCCAACATGGTAAACAGCAAATGAATAGAAATTGTGCACTAAAAAAAAATCTAATTTGACCGTTTTTGTTTAAATTAACTTTTTAACTTTTGTATTCACGGTGGTCATCACAACTCTCTTGCTTATAGGAGCCTCTTGGTGCGCAGGGGCTAAGTGTTTTTAAAATCAACGAATGTGTAGAATGTATGTTATTTTTCAGATTTGAAAATTACACTCAAAAGCTTATTTTGTTTAGCTTCTTCTTGGACAAAAATGGCATTTTTAATTTCTTTTTGTATTATTTTAATAGCATCTGTTTCTTCTGTCTAAAAAAAAAATCTGACCATGCTCTGAATAGTGGTGAATGAATTTATATGGTGAAAAAGTGCTTTTCTAAAAGGGTTATTTATTCATGTAAAATCAGCTTTTTAAAGTAGTGAATGAATAATGTTCTTCATGTGAATCTTAATATTTAAATGACTTGCTTTTTATCACCAGTAGCATCCCTGTCATCCTTATTCTCTTGTCAATGTGTGTCGGTCACACCTTAGAGATTTTAACAGATCTCAGCCGACCTGAATGAAATGCTTGTCTATGTGTTTGACTGACTACATTTTGACACTCTGCCTCTTTTTCCTTTTGTAGCCACTCTTTTCATTTCTGAGTCAGGAGAAGTTTGAGGAGAATGGCTGGAACATTTATAAGCCCATGGATGAGTTCAGACGTCAGGTGAGGTTCCTTTTACATAGTGATCCGAGTCGCTTTCTGTTTACAGAAGAGATCCTGAAACAGCACTCATTTCTGTGAGCATGCTCCCAGGCCAAAGACTGCTGAATGTATTTAGTGTAAATATTGGTGTCTGGCCTTCCACATGTTTTATATTACCCTGGATCCTGCAGATTACATAAAGGTCATCTCTCAAAGCATGTTCCACCCAAACTTATTCATATGCACAGAATTTGCTCTGGGTGTAGTCACCACAGTTACACGACTGCAGATCTATAAGAAATTGAACAGTTCTACTTAAGTTATGACTAGCTAAGGTTAGAGTTGGGCTCTGGTTAACTGTTTTATTTGTTTATATGTAAAACCCAGGAAAATTACTTTTGGTAAAAAGTCTTTGACAATTTTGACAAATAGACCTGGGCTTAAAATGAAGTGATCCTCTCTGTGAATCTGCTGATCATGTTTTTATCTTTTACCTGAAAATAATTATTTGGATTATTTTGGGCCACTCTTCAAGACTGAATGTTAATTTGGGAGTAGTTCTTGCTTTTCATATCTATAAGAACATGATGACATGCACAAGAAGACATTTTCATGATACATATTGTCCACCCCTAGGTCTTATTTTAACTCTTATTTTGCCATTTCTGCCTTCTGCTTTCTCCAGGGTCTACCCAATGAGAGGTGGCGGATTTCCTTCCTCAACACAAGCTACGAGTTGTGTGACACTTACCCCACCATCCTGGTGGTTCCATTCAAAGCCACAGAAGAAGACCTGCGGCGAGTGGCCACCTTCCGCTCCCGCTGTCGTATACCGGTGAGCTTAAAGCTTAGGAACCAACAGCAAATGCTGTTTTCATACAGTGTTTTATGAAACAGTTTGTTAAAGTTAAGAAGAGCTAGTGACCTACTAAAAATATAGTTTGGTGCACTGACTTCACAACCTTTGCTAGTCTTTCAAACTAGAATATATATTGGTTTCACACATTGGGTTAATTGGCTGTTTAGACAATGATATAATGGGTAATGGCAAAATATAGTATGTCAGAATGACCCTCTCCACCCTGTATAACATTTATCTCTCTAAACTCTGGTGTGTCAAGGTGCTGTCATGGATCCACAGGGAGAATCAAGCAGTGATCATGCGCTGTAGTCAGCCCCTGGTGGGCATGAGCGGCAAGCGCAACAAGGATGATGAGCGCTACCTAGACATCATCCGTGAGGCCAACGGCACCCCCAAGCTCACCATCTATGATGCCAGGCCTAATGTCAACGCTGTAGCCAATAAGGTGAGACGACAGCAACGATATCTTAGTGGCTGGATTCAAACTGAGTGATAGACTTGCAGACAAACATAGATTTAGAGACTTTGGTGCTGGGTAACTGTAGTCAGTTGTGGGCAATATAATGACATGTTACTGTTATCTTCACATTCAATCATAATGTGCATTTCTGAGTACATCATTTGTGTTATCAGTGCTTGTAGAACACTGAATTATTGTAACATAAAGATTTAGCCCACTTATAGAGATCCTGTAAACAACAACCAGTTCATATTAACTGCATAAACTTTGTAATAAGAAGTAGCTGATGGAATGTCAGCCCCTTAGGGCATTTTTTACTAGAATTTTTTATTAGTTATTTGTTTTTGTTGTTGTTGTTGTTTTTTAATGTGTGCCATGATGTTATACAAGAAACTAAAAGATTTTCAGTTTAGATCACCAGTCATGTGAATAATTGCTGTTAATCGAGACTAACATGGCCGGTATATATTGAAATACTATAAGAATACAAGAATATGTTAATTTAAAATTTTTGGAAGCACCAAAAAGTTACTAAATAATAATAATTATTGTGTATTCTTTTTTTTTTATTTAATAACTTTTTGGTGTTTTTGGAAAACAGTGTTCTATTTTTGCCATATCGCCCACCCTTAATTGTGACTACTTTAAAAAGGTTACATGCTGAAGTTAACAAAAAGGTTAATGTTTCAGTTACTTTCTGACTTTGTGTGGTGAGGGGTTCCTACTTTTGTAGCTGCACTATGTTCTTTTTTTAAGGTTGAAAGAAGCAGCATTACTATACATTACTACAAAAAACAACGCATTAAAATATGATGTCTGTGCTGCTGCGAGTCTCCCTGAAAACCTGACATAATTTAAAAGTCAGAGGTGTTTTTTGGACTCGTTGTACAACGCCACACACACAAGCTCAGAAAGAAGGTCCGGCTTGATGTTTAGGTCTCAAATGCAAAATTAACATTTTACTGATGAGGATATGATGACAACAGTAGATATTTCACTCACATCCTTGGAAGACACGTCCTACACAAAGTTTCAACTGAGACTCAACCACTCGGGGAAGTGGTCCGAAGCACAACATGCGTTACACAATGTTCACATTTCCACCAGAGAGGTCTCCAAATTCCCAAAACATACATAGTGCAGCTTTTATATTTATATGTCATTAGACTGTTGCACTGCTGCGTCTTGGTCGAAATGACACCATCTATACTGTGAATCTGACTGTTTCATCATAACCCATATTTAACCCATGTTCTGATCCACTGAATGTTTGGACGGGTCGTGATAGTCTCTGTACATGGACTCCTGTTCTGTTCTCATTCCGTCTGTAGGGGTGTGGGTTGTTTCTGCTTGATCAGTTACTCATCACATCAAGAGACGTAACCGAGGTAGAGTTGAGCAAATAGAGGACAGAATGCTGAGTGTGTGTGTGTGTGTGTGTGTGTTTGAGTATAGCTAAAGCACAAACTGCCTGAGGTGGCTGCAAAGTGGAGCACTAATCTGGCAGTGATGTAGAACATCACCATATTCTACTCCGCTGACCAAGCATTTTGAAAAAGGCTGTATTGATCCATTAATTTCACTTGCACAAAGTGTGTGCAACCATGTGCAGTCTGGCTGAGCATGTTAGCTGTGGAATGTCCACTTTGACCTTTGACTCATCACTTTTGAACCCTAGGCCACAGGAGGGGGTTATGAGGGTGAAGATGCCTATCAGAACGCTGAACTCGTGTTCCTGGACATCCACAACATCCACGTGATGAGGGAGTCGCTGAAGAAGCTGAAGGATATTGTTTACCCAAATGTAGAGGAGTCCCACTGGCTCTCCAGTCTGGAGTCCACTCACTGGTTGGAGCACATCAAGGTAGAGATTAATTGGACACTAAAACTGTTGTGACTGTTATAAGGCACTTGTTTAACTAAACTGTTTAAAATGCTTTGGTAGCTTAAGCATGCTATTGCAAAGGTCAGAAGGTGTTTGTACATTTTGTGTGTTGTAAACAGTTGAATGTTAAAAGCTGCAGCTTTTAAAAATAACTTGTTTTGCGTTTTTATTCCACCCTGTTAATTTTACATTATTATCCATGGTCAAGTAGGTGCACGTCTTAAATCTAGTCTAAATATCTAATATTTTTCATTTTGATGTTGTATAAGATTATCATAAGATTATTCAACTTAATTTAGACTTATTTTTAAGTAATTTTATCAAGGGAACCTTTACTTATACTGCCAGATAATTGTGCTTGTTTTTAGTATATTTCTGGGGAAAAAAAATCTAAAAAAATGTTAGAAATATTGATATTATTAATTAAGAAAATGTATTTATATATATTTTTTGCTTTGTTCTAGTACAGTATTATAATACCTTAGATATGTATAGTTTTTAAAACAAAAAGTCTGTGGAAAAGAGTTTCTTACAAAATCTACCCTCATTAAAAGGGAATAGTTTTAAGGATACAGCACATTTATCTGAGGCAGTCAGTATAGATGAATGCTTGGCCTGCTCTCACCCCCACCTGTTCTCCCCACCTGTTCTGCTGTAGCTGGTATTGTCAGGGGCGATCCAGGTAGCTGATAAGGTGTCTTCAGGGAACTCGGTGGTGGTGCACTGCAGTGACGGCTGGGACCGCACAGCTCAGCTCACCTCTCTGGCCATGCTGATGCTGGACTCCTACTACCGCACACTCAGGGGCTTCCAGGTGCTGCTGGAGAAGGAGTGGATCAGCTTTGGACACAAGTTCGCCTCGGTGCGTACTTTTCTAGTACACTGTTTACCTAGTACTCTGTCACTAAACTTGGGTATGAGCTCTGACTTAATGTGTGTTCTCCTCTTTGACTTTTGACAAAAATGACCGTATAATTAACCGTAAAATCATTGTTTTTCTTTAATCTCACTTTTAAACTTTTGGGGTTGCTTAAGAGTGATGTGTATTTGTTTCCCTGTGTGCATGCATGTGCAGAGAATCGGCCATGGAGACAAAAACCATGCAGATCAGGACAGGTCACCCATATTCTTACAATTCATAGACTGTGTGTGGCAGATGACCAAACAGGTAAGAGCCTAGTCCAATGAAGCAGTTTAAATTTGCTTCATCTGTTCTCTGGTATTCCAGTATGTGTCTCAACAAAACACACTTGTTCTTTAAACACAGTTATGCAAACTACATAAAGACAATTTACAGTTTTTATCTTATGGTACAGTTTAGTTCAGGCTATTTATTGCCATTTGTGTGCATTACAAATATGTACATAAGACATCAAAACAAAAACTAGAATTAATAGATAATTGATAGTAATTTAATTAGTGATATCCTTACTCTAAACTAATTATTAATAATATACTTTATAAGATAATATTTAATAGTGTCTTTTGTGTGCTGTTAATAAAGGTTTTTACACAATGGCATAAAATACCACATTTGGTTCCCTAAAGCACCTTTCAATGGATGGTTCATTAGAGAATTTGGAGATATGGAGAGTGTGAGTGTGCAGAACCTTTTTAAAATGTAAAAGCACCTGCACACAATGCAAAAGTTTTAGGAAGAACCCTAACTTTGGTAAAGAACCTTTAATAAATAAAAGAATCTGAAAGTTCTTTAAGCTTTTAAAGGGTTCTTCACACTCCCTGGTTCTTTAGGCAACCACAAGAATTTTGCTAGGGCATCACTCAAAGAACGCTTTATGGCATCTTTATTTTTCAAAGAGTAGTTATGATGAGATATTAACCTCAGTTCTGCATGTACTTCAGATTTTGAAAGTGACACTGGATCTAAATTAATGCAGTGAATGCAAATGTAGTGCAAGGACATCCTTTACTTCTGTAAAAAGTTTTTAGAAGGTTATGCACAACAATGTTGTCAGCAGGTTCTTCAACTGTGTTTGAAAAAATGAAAACCTACCATACCGTGTATGAAAGTAATATCAGCAGGCTCCTGAGCTTTTTGTCTGTTCAGTGTAAGGTAGCAGACATTTGACAGTGTTGGACTTTTCTGTTCTGCTTACAGTTCCCAACAGCCTTTGAGTTTAACGAACATTTCCTGATAATGGTCCTGGATCACCTGTACAGCTGTCGCTTTGGCACTTTCCTCTACAACTGCGAGAGCATCCGTGACAGCCATGTAAGAAATGTGCACATACACACCGAAAGCCTTAGCATATCTGTATCTCTGTTTGGTATTGATTAACTATATTGGTTTGCAGTCTTCTGTTGACTTACACTGGTTTGGTAACATTTTAAAGAGCTCATGAAGATGCTAAGAAAGCTTCTTTGGAGAGATGGCATAGAAGAAACACTTTTTGTTCCTTACAGAACCTTTCAGTTCCTTGAAGGAACCATTTTAGCAAATGAGATGTGTCCAAAGAGCCTTTGAAAAATGTCCATATAATGTAGCGAAGACAAAAACCATTTAGGAACCTTTATCTTTAAAAGTGTAGTGGCTTTATAAAACACAATTTATGAGGCCTTTTTTTCAAGGATTCTTTTAATTACCATTTTTCAGGATTTATCACCCCAGTCATTTAAAGATTGTTGCCGTCTCTGCCCACTGGAGACCTGTGGACTTTGAAATTAGACAGTTTTGTCTTTCATTGGCTTTCACTTTCTCCTTTAGTAAGCATGTTCTGTCTGTCTCTCTGTCGCTCTCTCTGTTTCTGTCTGCTCATTGTGTGAAGTAGAGCGTGAGTGAGGGGAACGCTTCAGTGGCTCTGAGCGGGAGCAGAGTGCACTTAGGGGAGATGAAACATTCATTTTGTGGCCCTGCAGAGCCATGCACAATAACTGTTTTAGAGAACGCAGGCCCACTTCACGCTCACACACCTCAGCAATGCTTTCCTCGCTTTCTCAGAGCGGTCTGCTCTTCACTCTGCTGGGCTTCTCCCTTCCAGCTGTGTTGGCACTGATGCACGTAAATGCTGCATAGTGGTGCAGCGTGTCATATGGCTTGACAAAGCACTGGAATGGTCAAGTTCTAATGCTTATTAAGACAAGAATTGTATTACAGTCGTTACATTCTTTCTTGTGTTACTGCTGGGGCTGTCACAATTAACTGATTGATCTTGATTACTCAAAAAAAAAAAAAATAAATAAGATGTGCTTTTTTATTAATAGACAGTGATTATTTGGCAGTTTGCATGATGAATACTGATAAATTCTCCTATGATCCCTCATGCAGTAAGAAACAGAGTTTGATCAATACGTTTTCAAGGCGTTTTCTATGCATATTATTTACAGTTGTGTGCAGATGTGTGAACACCCCAGGTCAAAGTGTGTGTTTTGTTAATTTTCTAAGTGAAAATAAGTTAACATCCTTTACAGGGTTTAACATATTGGGGGGGGGGAAAAAATAGAGCATATGTGCCATATCTTTTGCACAGGCTACATTTTGTTTTATTTATTTATGCACGGCCACGTCAGTGTCAGTGCAGTGCTGAGAATGATCCACCACCCAAATAATACCTACTCTGTGGTGGTCCTGTGGGGAACCTAACCATTGAAGAACCGGGTGAAAGGGGACTAACAAAGTATGCAGAGAAACAGATGAACTACAGTTTACAATTGTGGAAACAAAAGCAGGTGTAGAAACAAGGTACATGTACTTGAGTGGCTGGTTGGTGCGTAGTGTGTTAACTTAGTTGTTGGTAAGTCACTTTTTATTGTTTGTCTTTTTTCTCTGATTCTTTGACAAAATAATCCATACGTATCAATATATATCCATAGATAGGCATTATTGACAGTGTTTAGCACTGCAGTGTGCGATGTTTTTCTGTAGTAAGTGCCTCGTTGGTGTGGTGGACACTACATTTATTGTAATTAATGAGTTCTTTTCTGTGTCTTGCTGTTTTTCAGAACGTCCGGACAAAGACAGTGTCTCTATGGTCTCTGATTAACAGCAGCACGTCTTCTTACGTAAACCCCTTTTTCACTCCGGAGTCCAGCCGCGTGCTTTACCCTGTAGCCAGCATGCGCCACCTAGAGCTGTGGGTGAATTACTATATCCGCTGGAACCCTCGTATACGGCACCAGGTATGAAGATGTTGACATAATGGTTTAGATTTATTGTCTGCAGCTAAGGACTGGTAAGGTGCATTTGCATGTTAATTTGTCTTTCTCAGCATATTGGCTGCTTTTGGTGTGAGTCCTTTGTTGATCTGTTAGGGTGTGTGTGCATGTTTATGTCCTCTTTTTCTGCCTTTGTTATTGCCTTTGGGTGTGTGTGTGTGTGTGTGTGTGTGTGTGTGTGTGTGTGTGTGTGTGTG
>JAILXH010261960.1:583-10718 GCA_023558415.1 Piaractus mesopotamicus
CTGAAAAGGTTAAATTACAAAAATATTAAGTATCACTTTGAGAAGTGTAAATGTTGGGGTTATGGTTTGGGACAGAATAAATGATATAAATGATGATTCTGTATGTATTTAGTTTAGTACTATCTCTGTTAGAGCCCCGAGTTTAAGATCATTCTGTATGTATTTAGTTTAGTACTATCTCTGTTAGAGCCCTGAGTTTAAGATCATTCTGTATGTATTTAGTTTAGTACTATCTCTGTTAGAGCCCTGAGTTTAGACAGATCAGAACATTTTCTTTTCAGATACATAAAGTCTGAATATTTCACTGTTAATTAAAAATGTTTTATACTGCAGGACCACAGTTTGAACTGATTCAGTAAGATGGTGCTTATACAGTCATTTTAGTAGCCACTGGTTATTAATGTTTTTTAAAGCACTTTCCAAATCAACAGCATCATCTTCATAGTCTTGTTAATGAATCTGATATTTACTGTAGTCAGTTCGGCTCCTTGACCAGACTAATGAACATCTACAGGAGGTCTGTTGGGATGGAGGACACGAGAATGCTGAACTAACACTGGTCAAACAGTCACAGTAAAGAAGAATATAAATGACAATAATTACATCAGAAAATCCTAATAAACAAAAATCACCTCTTTATTTCAGATTCAGATGATTCTCACCATCATACTCATTCAGATCCCACTCATCTGAGCTCCATGAACTCAGACAGGTTAATTCAGTCAACACTAGATGGCGCACTAAACCAAGCTAAGAGCATGTCTGACTCTTCACTCATACTTACCATCTTCACGACCATCTTACACCACTGTGACTCCATATAAGGTCTCTTTTGTTTTGGGTTTCAGACCTGAGGCCCTGTCCTCTTCTACAGAGACTGGACTGTCTGATCTACAGACCGTTTCTACTCTTCTCTTTATTCCTTACAGTTAAACAGCCTGTTTGTGTTACTGTGCCTTTAAGACTGATGTATGTAAATGAGCTCTGTCCTGATTGGATGTGTCTTGTTCAAAAAGCAGTCCGGGCTGAAACACTCCTTGTAACATCTGCACGAGTGGGCGGAGCTAAACTGGCTTTAGGTGTAAATGTACTGCTCTTTGTGACGTCACAGAAACGGTGAATTTAAAACGGGCTGTTTGTGTAGCTTATTTTCTGTATGTGGGACCTAAAGCTAAGACATAATGAGCTGAAGCTGATTTAAGCACTAAAAATGGAACCAGATTTTTTGAGATCAGACAGCCGACACATCAAGCAGTGGCTGAAAACACCAACATTTTACTAATGTTTTTTTTTATGTTTTCCTATTTCTTCTTTATTACTACTATTACTACCATTTTTTGTTTCCATTATCATCATTTGTTTTAAGCATTACTATTATTTCTATTTCCCCTCTAAACCTTTTATCACTTATTTTTTCCTTACTTCACCAGATTATCTCTCTGAGCATTATTAGCTGTGCTACTTTTAAGAAATGGACTATACAATAAATCTAAGTATTATTAGTGCAGAGCCAGCAGCAAACCCTAAACTCAACATGAATAACTCCAGAGGCTCTGAAGAAGCACCATGTAAAGGTCATAAGGACTCCAACTTCTGCTTTCCAGTGTGCAGCAGAGCTCCTTCCTGTAAAGAACAGTCAGTCTGGGGGGATTTTACTGATGTTGGGTTTACTGAACTCCTCTAAACACGTCCGGAGCTCCATCACTCACTCTGCCTCATTTTAACATCATACCACCACCTTTACAAACTCAGACTGAGGATTACTGAAATTAAAACTCACACATTTAATTAAAAAGTAAAGTTTAATTGGCCGATAATAAAAAAAACTACAAAAATGTGCCATGTGTACATTTAGATTTAGTGCACTGATTTTTTGATGGTGTTGAGGACCTGTTTCACACACATTCACCTCTACATGCTCTGAATGACTTTTTTGCTTTCAATTCCCATGTTAAAGGAAAGAACTACAGAAACAATGAAAAAAGAATCACATAAATAAAATAAATAACACATTCCGTTATCCCTCAATTACACACCAGTTTATGCTACATACACACCTTTTGGTAGAGCTACTTTTTCTTATGTGAAGTAACTGATATGACCGTTATCCAGCTGGAATGGATGGGTGTGTGTATGGCTATAGTTTACACTAACACTCCCTTCGCCTACCTGTGTAAAATGCTCAAAATGTAAGTTGCTGTGGATAAGAGCTTCCGCTAAATGCCGTAAATGTAAATGTAGGCGTGTCTGAGCTGCAGCCACTCAGGCCACACAGAGGGAGTGAATGAGTGTGTGTGAAACAGGCCTAAGGCACTCGGTTCAGTCTTACAGGTGTTATGTTGTCTTACTTCAGCCTCATAAAACAGCACAGAATTACACAAATGAAATTAAAGCAGGCACAGAAAACATATAACAAAATATTCACAACCTACTTCACTGAAAGCATTTGCATTTTATAGACAAACATCTTTGGCACAAAGTAATAAAAACATCCTTCATAATACTGAGAACACCCTGCAAAAACAAAAGGCATTTACAGGCATAAAAGCGAATATTTAAAAAAAAAAATCCCTGCAGCAAATCTGCCAGCTGAATTATATTCTTATCTTCATGGCAGGAAAGATAAGAATTTAAAAGTACACAGCAAAGCACAGCATACAATCAGAAAGCAATAGCAGGAGATTAATCTGAAGCAGTGACGAGCAGTAGCACCAGTGCAATTAGCCCCAGTGACTCTAGACCGCCCACTTATATCACTGACCAATACAAAACCGCTGCTCACATTTCCTTTCATTATTCCAATCTTAAAATAAATGAGCCACCAACAAACACCTCCCAAACACCTCCCAAACACCCAGCATCGGTCCTATGAATCTAATCTCATTATGCTGCTCCGAGTAATGTGAGTTTATAGAGGACGGCTTTAGTGAGAGTGATGATCTCATCATTAATGTGCAAAGGACGGTTACGTGCAATTAAGGATCGGAAGTATTCTGGATGCTAGAGGCGTAACAACGCATCAAAACATCATGAGCTCGCAATTTAAAATTGGTTAATGGACATCCTATCATGACGTCTAACGCAGTTACATTGTTTAAATGCTGAACTACCAGCTCAATACGCGACCCACTCCAGCATGTTCATATCATTCAGCACGTGATTATAGTCAGGCTTTTCTGCATTTCATTTTCATTTAAAATATCCTGAGTACCAGCATTGTGTATCGATGAGCTGAGTGTATCGTTACACCGCTAATGAACACAGCTTTTATTTGTCCTATGGCATTAGATAAACACTAAAATCATCAATAAAAATCTGAACATGGCACTATCAACCAGCTCACTTTAACACCAAAGACATGAATGGTAGACATTAGCATATCAAAATTATGCTGGTTTCATTTTTATGTTTTATATGACTAGCAGGCTGGTGTCTCCTATTGCAGTTTGAATGACGCTTCCCAAATACTTCAGTTATCATTTATTCTCATTTATGCATATCTTTATTCCCCCCTCGTCTGCAGGACTGAAATTCAGATTAAGGCCAACCATGAATTTGTTGTGTCCCTCATAAATGGCACCGTAACCAGTGTGGACACCTTCACTGTCTATACTGACCCAGGCTTACTCTGAAGGGAAGGACTGGCGTTCCAGATGTCTTTAAGAGCACCTGCTGCACAGACATTTGTGTGGGGAAATGAAATGCTGATTAAAGGGATCATGCCTTATGGGTGTTTTTGATCTTACATCAGGTAGCTGTGTATGTAAACCTGCCCATTGAAAAACACATTCATGTAATAAATTATTCTTCTTCTAATCAAAAGTGCAATGCCCATTAAACCACAGTGAGCTTATTCTTTGATCTGTATAAGTAAAAGGGGCAGCGCAAGAGAGAAGAAATGTCTAAAGCTTATTTACTGCACTTAAAAACAATTTAAAATCCCATCAGGAATCCAATCTGCAGTCCATAACAGTCCTTTAGCCATCAACTGGTCATCAGGCTGAAACTCCCTTCACTCCACTTTTGTTCCTTTACTCCACTGATTCCTCATTTTCTTTTCTCTCTATTTTAGTTATACTCAGTTCCCCCCATTAGCTAGGCCTCCCGTCACATGATACTACCAAGCTCCACCACATCTTTTTAAAGGTGATGCCAACACACCATCACTGGAGCTCAACAAGCTCCCAATGTCCAGGGATGCTCTCTTGGACTCTGGGTCACAAATGGCTTTGGTCCGCATCGCCACCACTTCTGCTCACTTGGACCTCATGTAGCACCAACACTGAACCTGGGATTCCCTTGAGCTGCACTGGTACAATAAGAGTCCTAGATGGTGGAGCTCCACAGAAAGTCTCATCACTCTCTACCATGGAAACAAAATTTTACAGACCTGATTAAACAAGCTTCCCACTTAGCTGCACTGTAGAAATGAGGCCCAGTTCAGTTTTTATCTGCATTAAATACTTGGTCAGTGTAACATCCCCAAACTTACTGAACTAGACACTGATGAGAACTAGATACTGATGATCCCTTTCTGAAAAAAAAACTTCACATTGTCAAATTCACTAGAGAACAGTCTGTCCACAGTAACAGTCCAGTGTAGAGTAAAGATGAGTAAACAATTACTCAGATCTGACTCTCACTAAGAAACACAGGCATTTCTCTATTAAGATCTTGGCAGTCAAAGAGCACTTAAGATTTAGAGAAGCTTCAGTTTAACCCCTTAAAATCCCAGTTTTATAACATACTAAGGATTATTACTCAGTAACCGCAGGGACTTCAACGCAGAACTAGCTGAGCCGCTCTGAGAAGTTCTAGAAGTGTGTAGTAAAACTTTGGCCTGATAAGGGGTTAAGAGTGTTAGTGGAAGCTTCTAAAGCTCTGCTGATGAACAGCGGACAGTGCTGGACTATCTGCACTGACACAAATAAACAACCACTCTCATATACATGCCCTAGGAATGGAAAAGCAAGAGAGAGAGAGAGTAGGAGAAAGAAAAGCACAGATTAAGAATAATCTCTTAGTCTGCCTGGTCATTACTGGGCTCTGCCAGTCTCTGCTGTTCTTCTGCACCGTTATTACCCAGGACATTCATTGGAACATGGTTAGCATGTCCATTCATATGAGGTTCTGGATGCTGCTGATTTTTACTCTTCAGCTGTTTGTTCTTCACCACTAAAATCACACATGCAGGAAGAAGCACAGCCACTGATACACCCAGCACAACCAGCATGGGAAGCATCCACCCTGGCTGAGCAGCTCCCAGATCTTTGCAAATGCACGGCTCACAATCTATAAAACAAAAACAGACACAAAAAACATACCATGAGCTTCATTTACACTGTTTAACTCCAGGAACGTCTGTTTATACAGTACCAGTCGAAAGTTTGGATACATCTACTTATGTAGACATCAAAGCTATGAAAGAACACGTTATGCAGTGATCAAAAAGTGTTAAACCAAAACATGTAATCTTATTACAAATGTCCCATTTTAGATTCTTCAGAATAGCCCTGCCCTCTTTGCCCTGATTCAGCTTTACACTCTTCCTGTTCTCTCTCACAGCTTCATGAGGAGCCACCTGAGATGCTTTTCCAGCAGGACTGATAAACACACTATTAACTTGTGTTGAGTCCAAAATGACTTGTGGGGGGGCTACCAGTAATGTAAAGAAAGTGTTGGAAATAAATTAATTTACACAAACTTCAATTTCAGGACTTTTAAACATACATTTAAGCTCACATTTTTAGACCTAAATGTGTAATAATACAAAAATATTCAATCATGTGTCCAAACTGACTGGTAATGTACATCATGCAGCATGTTTATATTCTGTTGCAGGAGGGTTTGATATCACCTGTAAAAACTCTGGTGTAACACATTATAAAATCACTGTATAATCACTACAGTAGGATCTCTATAGACTACAGTATAATGGTTACCTGATGGAGCACTGCGGCGAGAGCGCTTATGGGTCTGTCTCTGTGCTTCAGAACCATCACCATCACCTGATAAGATACCACAACAACATCACAATGCAAGACCTCAAACGGAATATAAAGATTAAGCAGTTACAACAGAAATCTGATTTATTATCTGCTTAAAACATCCTCTGGATAGTTTAGCATCCACTGTACTGTAGAAATGTACAACTATATGTTATATTATTATATCGTACAGAGCTTATTTCAATGATGGAGATTAAGACAGAATTGAGTCTTGCAGTATGATATTGTTGTAATAACTGATCTTTCCCAATGGTGTAATGAATATGAAGCACAGGAGAGGCTGAGCTACACAGAGGATCTGATATACTACAGATATGGGAAAAAAAAAAAAAAAAAAAAAAATCACATAAAAAGGTAAACACCAGCATTAAACTCATGGCAGCAGTTTGATAAACACTGTTTTCTGGTTTGAAATTTAAATTATTGTTAAAAGCTTGTTGTGCCGTACTATTTAATTCAGCTCCACCTTGCTAATGACTGCTGCTGCCACTCAGCCATCAACTGTACAGGACAGTATAGCAGTAATACAGCGTCCTTCTGTATTTGGACATTCACTATTTTCAAAGCTGAAATGGTCTGAAGTAGTATATACCTAATAAACTGTCAATCAAGTGTAACAAACAGGTATAAAATGTTAAACTATCATCGCTACATGTTAAACACTACCAATCAGGACAGTACAGTGATGCGACTTGCAGCACCGGCTTAGCTACACTCTTAAAGATGGTTCTTCCAGGGTTCTTCAGTAAAGAAAAAGGTTCTATAAAGAACCATGAACCCTTAAATGAACTCTTTGTATGATTCAAGAGTTATTTGCGTCATGAAAGGGTTCTTCAGAATGTGCTGTAGGCAGTTCTATATGGAACCTTTTTAATAAGGGTTCTATACAGCGCCCAAAATGGTTCCTCTATTGTTACGATGTCAAGCTTGTAACAATAGAAGAACCCTTTTGGGTGCTGTATAGAACCCTTTTCAAAAAGGCCCTACATAGAACCATCTACAACACATTCTCCATTAATCTGAACCTTTCAGAGTGCATGCAGAGGGTTCTTTGGGTGTTCATGGTCTTTTATAGAACCGTTTTCTTTACTAAAGACCCCTTCAAGAACCATCTTTAGGAGAGTAGGAGGCTAACAGCTCAACACAACACAGGACGGACCAGGTTCTGGCTGACTGATGCTCCACTAACACGAGTGTAAAGGAACAAAGACCCATTTCTGAAAGGGGCAGCTGAGCTACTGGAGTGTTTGTGGTGCACTGAGCTGCTGGTGCTCTTAAACCAGGGGGATTCTAAGATTTCAGCCTTAGAGGTTCTCAGTGTCCAAAGAGGAAATGGGATGTGCAAAAACAGAAACGCTTCCCGAGCTGAATGTAACTGGTCACTGGTCATCTGTGTGTGTGTGGATGTGCAGTACATCAATGTTACATGGTCGTGTGACGGATCTGAATGGATTAAATCAGTAATTCTTCCATAGAAGCGCTGATCTGAGCAAAAGCGGAGCACACAGAGAAATCCAGAAACGTAGAGTTTTCCTGATAAGGATTAGTACGGGAACGTTCCAGCCTCTACTGTCTAGGAGTGTCTGAGGCTGTGTGACAAGGACACAAACTAAACGTGTTTCTGTTACAAGGTTAGACAGCTTACCTGTCTGGTTACCTCTGGGATGCAAATTTCAAGCTTTTTTTTTTAGTATCAGTGGTTGTGGGTTAGTTCTCTTTGAGTAAGATCAGAATGGAGCATCGTAGAATGGGTGGCAACGTTTGGACGACTTGAATCTTAAGGCGCTTTGCCGCTACTTGGTACTGGCTCGACTTGACTCGCCTTGTTTTGGTTTTCCATTAGGCAAAAGTTGGTACCTGGTACCCGGGAACTTTTTTGGTACCATTTCCATCAAAGTCCAATCGAGCTGAGCCAATACCGAAAGGTGATGTAAAAAACGCTACAGAGTACTGACTGGTCGAAGAGAATCACTAAACACATATCGCTGTTGTCGGAAGAAAATCTCACGTGTCCATTTTTGACTTTTTTCTGTTTTTGACATAAGTTGAAAATACCTACTGTCCTTTACATTGTGTGTAACTTTCATGATGAATGGACCAAAAGAAACGGCCCCAAATGACTTGGAAAAAGTCTGGTTCCATTCACTTACATTGAAAGTAAAGTAGTTTTTTCCTTCTCCTGTAAAGTTTTCAACCATTTTGGAGATACGAGATTTTCCTCCGACAACAGCGATATGCTAACGTTAGCTACCAGGTTAGCGTAGCCTCTCACATCGCCTTTTTTGAGCAACCAGAATCGTCTCGTCGTCTGAACTCTGACGTAGTTTTCCCCAAACTCTCCTTTTTTGTCTTGCTGCCATCAGCCTCTTCTGAACAGAATTTGTCTCCTTCACATCTTTTCATTCAGTTTCGTTTGGCATCGCTATGACGACCTGCTACACTGAGGGGGTTCTATATCTTCAGTGGAAAACGGAGTAGCTCGTACCACGCCGAGTCAGTCAAGCAGGTACCATGCAGTGGAAAAGCGGCTGTATGTAGCCATTTATTAGTGAGCGTAGGCCACACATCTATCAAAAGGGACAACTCAAAGAATGGTTTGCTGGCTGTTCACTGCAGCAATGCAGTAAAACGAGGAGAAACAGATCACAGAACCCAAGAGCCGTAATTTATTTGAGAAAAGTGAGTTTTTCGGGGGGCTGAGGTGAAAAACATGGGGGCTGAAGCAAACCTGAATAGGCTCTAGAATCGCTCCTGGTTTGTCCCACAGCCAGCTTAACTCTGCTGTACTTGTTAGACCTTTTGTGATCAGTGCACTGTGTGGCCCCACACTGATAGGCTGACTGACCGGATTCTATTTCTAGTTTTCTGTTCTTGGGATGTTGTTTTCTCAAATTTTGTTAAATCACAAACAATTCTGTAGAAGGAATGGAGTCAATTTTGATTAGGCTGCTGGGAAACCCTTGCACCCTCCGGGGTAAAATCCAGGTACAGGAAACAATACGACTGTATAAGGGGTAAAAAAACAGAACTAAAGTCATACCTTGGATGGTCACCTTGTAGATATGAATGGCCTCTTCGTTCCTTTGGTCCATTACAGTATAAACTCCACTGTCAGATGGAGTCACTGCTCTCAGCGCAAGAGCAGATGTTAGAGACGCTCTCTGAGTGTATTCAGGTTTACACTGTGTTGAGCGTCCAGCCACTGTACAGATCTGACCCTTGGACTGATCTGCTGCTCCTGTGCTGTTATACATCACTTCCACTGTATCAGGTATGTCCAAATCCAGCATCAGAGTTTCACCTGGTTTTAACTGGACTGGAGTGTTCAGGGCTGAGGAGAGAAAGCAAACAAGAACTTTAATTCAACATCTGCGTGTTTAATGAAACACTGGGATTTGGTCAGCAATGTTCATTCTAGAAAGCAGATGGACACTTACGCTCAACCAGAAGATGCACATCACACAGATCTTTACCATCACAGTCACACGTGTACCGGGCTCTCTTAGTGAAATCAGCGTCAGTGATGGTGAGAGAAAAGTCTCCCTTCAGGTACTGATCATGGATCATCTCATATCCCTCCTTTGATCTACATGAAGTCTGATCACACTCAGCCAGAACATCAGTGGGTTTATGGAACACAGACCATCTGACCAAACCAGAGCATCTCTCAGAGCAGGACAGAGTAGCAGAGTCATGAAGATTCACCTTCACTGGAGCAACAGCTGATTCAGACACTGAAAGAGAGAATAAATAACACTGTGTTAAGGTGCACAGAAAACCCTCCCAGTTCTTCAAAAGCTTTAAATCAGCTTATACTGAACTCAGATCACATTCCAGCCATTTCAGAGTTTCAGTACATTAAGCTGTTTCAACATCTATTATAACTTAATTACACAGTTTTAGAATGAAACACTGCTTAGAGACGTAAATGTAGGCCTGAAAACAAAGATGAATGTAAAATGTTTCAACAGTGACGATGCAGCACTTACCCACAATTAATGTAGCGACCAGTAAGACCAGGACACGGAGAGCAGAACTGCAGGACTGCATGACTGACCTACAGACACACACACACACCATCAGTACTGACCAGGAGAGAGAGAAGAGAGAAAGAGAGAACAGAACTG
>JAILXH010262001.1:2090-12268 GCA_023558415.1 Piaractus mesopotamicus
CCGGACGTTGATTTTTTGGGGAGGCGTGGACGCCAAACATCTTGTTGTTGAATTTCAGATGAACCTAGTATTAAACAACACAAAATAAAAGAGTGCAGGGCGCCTCCAGCCTTTCTCCACCTTAAATAAACAATCTATGGGGTGTGTCTCATTTAAGGGGACGTTGTTAGGTACAGCATGTCTTTCCCAGCATCCTTAGCAGCAGCATTCCGCAGAAGAACCTCCTCTGCTTCCATAGCGCTAAATGATCCGGCCTATCAGGATTCAGAACTGCAGCAGTGGCATAACTCTTGACCCTGATCAGCTGATCGTGTGCCCACTGCTTGCCAGCCAACGTCACCCTCATGAACTGACCCTCCTGCTGCTGCTGCTGCTGCATAAACTCTAATTATCTAATTAACCGTTGCTCCGCCTGTTTTTCCCCGTTTTGTATTCCAATATTTTATATTAACGCTGTCTGCTGTCCGGTGTGGTCCAGAGGAGGATGGGTTCCCCTTTTGAGTCTTGGTTCCTCTCAGTGTTCCTTCCTGTTGCTCTGAGGGAGTTTTTCCTGCCACTGTCTCCGTTGGCGACGCTCATGGGGGCTCAGACCCGGATTTTTCTGTAAAGCTGCTTTAAAAAGTGCTATATAAATAAACTTTGACTTGACTTGACTTACCTTCACTGACTCGGGACTTGAATCGAGACTCAACTGTCTTGACTCGGGACTCGAGTGTCAAGACTTGAGACTTACTTGTTACTTGCAACCTAGTAACTTGTTCCCACCTCTGGGTGTTACCGCCCCCTACTGGGCTGGTATGCTTGTGTGAGTGTTCATGAGTCATTTTTGAGATCTTGTGTGGACGGAGAGAATTTCAAAAATGCTGCTGGTCTGGACAAAGAATTTTTTTGAAAGTGGAAAAAGGTACTTTTTTTTAAATATTTCCGAATACGCATAGAAGAGGCCTCAGAACCATCACTGTACATGTAAATGTAGTTACAGCGTGAATGAGAGGTGAAGCAGCTATGAAGGTCAATAAAAACAGAGGATTTTTAAAAACACAAGCTAGAATTATATTATATAGTCTAATATATAGTTATATAGTCTAAAACTCTACACAGCCTGCAGTGTTTCTGCACCTGTGAAGCGATTCAACATGAAGGCTAATGAATTTTTCCTTGTTTTCTGCTCCAGCTACAAAACCAGAACTGAACATTAGTTAATGTCGTCTGTACAACGACAGGACACTGACATCCTTTACCGCCGTTTATGTGGGAAACTGGTACTAATTTTCATGAGCAAATACATTTATAAACGTTTTTCTACCGACCTGGCTCTGCTCCTTTATCGTGGTAGCCTGCGAAGCAGAGGCTCATGGGAACTCCGGGCTGAGAAGGATGCACAGGTGCATCCTCAGAATTCAGCTGAAAGAGGCTGTATTTCTCTGCCGCACTTCAAGGATCCTCTGGAAATGGGATCTTCGAAGGTTGCAGCCCCATGTTGAGACACAGCGTACGCTGATAAAGCTCCTCTGACCATCATTTACTCCACAACGAGGTCACCATGCCAACGTTACTGTGGCTTCATGTCGCCGTCGCCCACGAACCGCTAACAGGTGTGGAATGATGTTTTATTCAGTGCAAACATGTAAACTCAGCACCACACGGGTGCTTAATTACTATGTAATTAAACAGGTTACAGGGGAACCTTCTTTTGATCATCTTCTCATATCATGACATCATCTGTGAATTTCCACAGCTGTCAGACAGATGTTTCTCCAGAGTCACCCTGACGACTGTCTTCATTTCCATCAGAAGTGGTTTTCAGTGCTGAGTTCAAAGCAGTTGGTTCTAAATTAGTTTTACTGCAGTCTTAGAAAAGGGTTCTTTATAAAGACAGCAGTTCTATATAGAGCCAAGAACACTCAACAGGCCATTTGTATGCTTAAAGGGTTCTCTGCATGGTGAAACATGATGGCACCAAAAAGGGTTCTGTGGTGTTATGCCTAACTTGTAACAATAGAAGAACCCTTTTTAATTATATATATAGAAACAATTTTCAACATACAACACATTCTCCATCAACATGAAGAACCATTTCACCATGCAGAGTTTTAAGCATGCAGATGATTCTTTGAGAGTTCATGGTTCTATTTAGAACCATTGCCTTTTTCTTTAGTAAAGTCAATGGCTCTAAATAGAACCATGAACTCTCATAATAAGTCTTACAGATGATGCTATCAGATTTCCTCTGTACTCTTAAAAAAGACTGTAGAGGAAGTCTGGTAGCATCATTTGGAAGAGATTATGTGATAAAGTATCTGTGTCATTTACCCAAATTCTCTCTGACAAATTCGCCCGGAGTGAAACGTCCACCAGAATTAAGATTAAAATTAAATGGATCCAGAAAACAAACAACAAAAATGACATTTCTATCAGCAGATTGAACAGCATTAGGCTAAAAATGTGACATCTCAGTTCATTCTCCTTCTCACAGCCCGTCACCCAGACTGAGTGTAGATTATAGTCCCCATCTAAAACTAATCCAGCTCCAGTAGAGCTTCAGACACAGAATTCACTCCTATATTATTTTAATTTAATGTGTAATACAGCGACCTGTCCAGGGTGTGTCCTGCCTTCTGCCCAATGACAGCTGGGATAGGCTCCAGCGCCCCACCGCGACCCAGTAGGATAAGCGGTTTAGATGATGTGTGTGTGTAATACAGCAGCCCACTTTATTCACACTTTACAGAATTTTGGGAAAGACATAAAGTTATAAAAATATAGAAGTGTTATTAAATAATGAGCTGTAATTGTCTGTTTATTGGAAACACTCTGAATATCTGATTACTTAGTGAGATTGTTGGTTTTCAGATATGGGTCTTTGTGGGTGTCAGTTTGTTTATCAGTTCATTCTCAATGCTGTACAGATTTATCAGTGATCATGAATCACTTACAGCTCAGATTATCATCAAAACATCTTCATCTTTACAGCTTCATACAGACTGACTGAAACTCGTAAGACATTAGATTCATCATAGAATCATTTTATACACACATTTTCAGAGAAACCGGTTTAATATGAAAGAGCAGTTTTGAGCAGTATTATTATATATAATATAATAAAATAATATGTAATATTTTTCTATGTCTTTAAGCTTATCTGGTTCAAACACCACCAGTTGTGTTCCATTAATTGTGTTTGTTCACACAGTTTAGGTGAGACTCGCCCCTCAGGCTGTCATGGTTAACGCCCCCTATGGGTAAAGCTGTAACATTTGCATTTGTGACACTTTTAGCTGAATTATTTATAAACAATAAAAGCTGTAAACAAAGTTTATGTTTTCATTTGTAGCAGAGATTTACCAGCTGCTCGTATATAAAATATATATTTATCTTCCTCAAATGTTTTTTAAATTATTTAGCAAAAGCCAAACTGAGCTTGTGTCCCACTTTATTATAATGAAGGCAGATATTAACGCTGATTCCTCAGATTCATTACGCAGAGAAAAGAGGAATAAACTGATCCTAAAGTGGAAAATGAGGCTGCAGTCCTCACAATGTCATAATCTTACAGTGTAAAATATTATCTTACATACGTCTGAATATTGCAGATCAGATTTCTGGATGATTGAAAGTGGGATTTATTTCAGCCAGTAATGCCCAAACTCAGTGTGTCCTCCAGCAGTGAGAGCACTGACTGAGTAAACTCCGACTGAAGCATCACATATTCTCAACATTCATTTAAGACAAATGTTATAAACAGTCGAATTCACAGCTTCTGCGTCTGGGCTGATGTTTTCACAGTGAGCTGAGAACCTGCAGGAGAAATATTACATAAATAAACTCCAACACACACAAAACAGAAGATAAAACGCAGAACATCACTGCAGAACATCTCCTCCATTAGTTTTTCCTGAATGCAGATTCCTGAGGGTTTTAATAGCGACTCTGAGAGGAGCTCTAGGAGTAACACTGCACTCTTAAAGGAGACTTACAGTGTTTTACTGTTTTTTCAGTTAAAACTGAACAACACAGTTAAAAATGATCCAGTACTTTAACGTCAAACAGTCCGTCACCTGGTTGCTTTAAACTTTTGACTCCTTTGAAGTTTACAGAATGTAAAACACAGATATTGGGCCTCGTTCTCCAGTATCCTCCTAAGTTTGTTCTTAAGTGTGTTCTTTATAAAGGTCCTAAGAAAAAGTCTCCGTCAGATTCACGTCGTGTTCTTAAAGCGCAGAACTGTTCTCACCTTTGTGCTCTTGAGTGTGTAGATTCTGTTCTAAGAACAAACCCCACATAAGAGAGCAGTGAATCAGAATCTTCATCAAAACTGCGTAAGAAATTTCTTCTTAAGAACGGTTAAGAACGGTTGGTGAACGAGGCCCAGAGTTCTGTTAGCTCACTGTTAGAAGTTCAGTGAACTCAGCATTGTAAGGCAACCAGGAGGTGTTTTTAAGTTGAAACACGGATTATTTTTTACAGTGGGGTCAGAGTGTCTGAGCTCTTCGATGAACAACTGTGAGGAATATACAACTGTAATTCAGTATTTGTATGCTAATGACAGCTCCTCTCATTGGCCATCTCAGTGGAGGAGCAGGGTTGGGGGCGTGGCTTTGTGTAAAGTAGAGGGCAGTTTAGAGAGATCAGACGTTCTTTACTGTTTAAGCTCGTTTAAGCTGAGAGTCAGATACTCCCAAGAGTGTCCACTAACATGCTTTACTGAACGTTTCTCAGCTGATGATGATGATGGTGGAGCTTTCGTTCAATCATGAAGCTTAATAGTAGATTAGATGATCAATTACTTTTTTTTCTGGCAACGAAAGCAACAAGGCAGCTGAAAGTCATTAATGTTGAATGATAACCAGCGACACTCAGCGGTGCAGATGCTGGCTACGCAAAGCGAGCGATCTGAGCAGCGCGACGAAGTTCTCAACTTTATGCAAATGAACAGTGATGAAAAGGGCCGATAACCAATCAGAAAAGATGTCCTAACCTCCAGAGGAAAGCACTGCTCTGACCTCGGCTCCTGGTGAAGATCTGTTCCGCTGCATTAACGTGAAAACGTACGGAGAGCAGATCGCGGTGGTGTACGAGCTCACCGTGCTGTATGGATTCTGGGTTTATTAAATTTTTTTTTATTTTATTTATGGATTTTATAAGAAGTCTGTGTTTATATACTGATATTTCCATAAAGGACGAGGTGTGGTTGAAGGAAGCGTCACCTGATCTTGTAATAAATACCATAACAATGAAACTGCAGTGAAGTGATAGCTTAGCATAGCCTCACTGTTCACTGAGCTTTACAGGCCAAGTTAACTGTTCAGTTTAATGAATAACGAATGTAGTATCTGCTTTTCTCAGATGAACGCAGGTCACTCATGATCAGCTGTTAATAATGTGAGCAAAACAGTTTAGCCAACTGTGTTCTCAAAGAAAATGGTTCTACATAGAACCATGAACACTCAAAGAAGACTCATTTCCATGCTTAAAGGGTTTTTTGCATGGCGAAATGGGTCTTTGGATTGATGGAGAATGTGTTGCATGTCGCTGCTGTTGGAACAAAACCTCATATCTCCAAAAGGTGACTTTACAGGAGCAGCAAAAAACCTTTACCTTTAATGTAAGTCAATGGAACCAGAATTTTTCCAAGTCATTTGCAAGCAGAACATTTCAAAAACATTTCTTTTGGTCCATTCATCATGAAATTTACACACAATATACAGGACGACGCGCTTTTTCAAACTTTTTCAAAAATGCCAAGAACTGAAAAACGACAAAAATTGAGGTATGAGGTTTTGT
This sequence comes from Piaractus mesopotamicus, assembly GCA_023558415.1. NCBI lineage: Eukaryota > Metazoa > Chordata > Actinopteri > Characiformes > Serrasalmidae > Piaractus > Piaractus mesopotamicus. The sequence continues at coordinate 7,875 of JAILXH010262001.1, forward strand.
TCAGACAACAGCGATATGGTTCTGTATAGAACCTTTTCAGAAAGTGTTCGATTTAGCACTAGAAATGATTCTTCTATTGTACAAAGTCAGGTTTGTATACAACAGAAGAACCCTTTTTGGTGCTATAAAGAACCCTTTTCAAAAAGGAACCATATACAGCACATTCGCCATCAACCTGATGAACCATTTCACCATGCAAAGAACCCTTTGTATTCATATTCATACAAAGGGTTCTTTGAGTGTTCTTGGTTCTATGTAAAACCATTTTCTTTACTAAAGAAACCTTGAAGAACCATCTTTTTAAGTGTGTTTCTGCTCAGCTGGAGTATAAATTAAAAGAAAAAATTCTGTAAAGTGAAATATTCTGAATTAGTTTTCTTCATTTTGATATTTACTTTGATTTAAAAAATTTAATTTGCATCACCACACAGTCCAGTCATACGTCCTGCCTGCTGGCTCTTACTTCAGAACCCCCACCACTGACCAGCTGAACGCTGCCTGAGCTGATTCTATCACACAGGGTCAGAGTGCATGTGTGAGGTAACTGACCTCACAGACTTCTGAAGAAAGACCTGCTTTACTAACCGAATTTCACAGATTATTGAAAGTTATCATCAAAAAAGATCCAGTTTTATTCATTTCAGCTCTATTTTAGTCATTATTTGTTCGGGCTGAAGACGAGATGGGCTGATTTTCAGACAGGGATTAAGCGCAGTGAGGATTCCCTTAAATCTCTGTGTAATCTGGGACTACAGGCTTAATCTGTGTCTGAGAAACGAGTACAAACAGCAGCACAGTCTGCATTTACTCTCATACACTGTGAACTAAATTAGCAGAACTCCAAATAATTTAATCAGCTGCCAAATTATTTCAGTTGAGGCAATTTAAAATGTTTATTCCTGTCACTCAGTGAAATGAAGTCAATGTGTACCCAAAAAATTTACCAAGCAGATTATGTGATTTACAAACTGAAAATACATCGAGATTTAATAAATTATGTATGTTGTCTCTAAATAACTGGCTTATATGACACCAAAACATAATGAAAGTACATTTCAGTGAATTAAAACTGTTTGTTTTCACGCAAAGAGAAACTGAAACACAAATTAGTTGCACTGAAATGTTTCGGTATACTGACTCAACTCTGAGTGATTGGATGGAAATGTGTGACATAACTAAATTTGTACAAGAATTTATTTACTGAGTGTAATTAAACCTCTAGATTAATTACAAATTTACAAAATTACATGAGGAATCACATCTTTTTGTGGCAACTGATTGCATTAAATGATCCACTAACTCAAAACATACATGTTATAAATGGACATACAATGAAAACATTTAAGCTACAGTGTCTTTTAGCTAGAACTTGACTATATGCTTCACTTTGATACCCTTTTTGGTAACAAAAACACTGAAGAACAATTGAGCTTTTGAGATGAAAAACTGCAATATTTTCTGCCAAAATCATACAAGTATGTTTTGTCATTGTCTGTTGCCCTGTATTTAAAATAAAGGGGTCACTAAAATGTAAACAAAAAGCAAAAGTCAGAGAGTCATTTCATTGTGTGTCCATATATAACATGTGTGTTTTAACCCCTTGAAAGTCTTATTACATACTAAGGCTTATTAATCAGTAACTACAATGAGTTCAAAGCAAACTGGCTGAGCTGGTCTTAGATTATAGAGTGTGTAGTAAAACGTTGGGCCTGCCGGTGGACCCTGACCATTAAAGGGGTTAATATGAGTCAGTGGTACTCAGGTCATTCAGCACAATCAGTTGCCACAAAAATATTTGAGTGATTACTCTTATAATTTTGAGTCTCCTGAAAAGAGCGTAAGCAGAGAGACTCAAACAGCTGATATTAGATTGAGCTGTTGTGTCATTTTCTGTTAAACATGTTTTCTGCTTTTTTCTGATGCTGAATAATGAATTGAATGAACTTCTACTTAAAGGTGCAGAACACGATTTCAATCTAATACACGTTTTATCAAATTGAGTGAATCTCCTGACGGACTAGCTCTCCGTTCTGTGCGCGCTGGAAAAAGTCCAGTGTTATTACACAGCCCTGGACCTTTAAATGGAAAACAAGTGGTTTGGAATGAGTTACACAAGCCAATCAGCAATCAGGTGTGCTCAAGCTCCTGCACAGGACAGGGAAAAGGGGAGGGGCTACATGTTGATCTCATCAAGAAGGAGAGATGGAGAGAAACAGCCAAAGAGGAGAATATCTGAAGAACAAAGACTGAGAAAGAAGTTCTTAGATCAGCGGTGTGGAGACCTCCGAGAGCTGATGAGGCTGAAGTCGGCTTCCTTTCCACGTTTTCCAGTTCCACCTTAAATGGAGCAGCAGTTCCAGTCTGGTACCTGGATGTAACTGCTGCACCAGTTAAGATGGAATAGGAAAATTCAGCTTCATGGAGACAAAGAAAGGCATGAAAAGGGATGAGGAAGTTGCTCTGTTTCTGCTTGACAGGGCGACATTAACTTATTTTTGCTGCTTCACTGAACCAACAGGCCAGTATTGTTTTGTCCAGTTTGGCTAATTCCTGTTTAGCTTCAACAGCGGCAACTGTAGCGACAGTTTGCTAATCCACAGCCTCGCTAACGTTCGCTACAGCACCTACTGTGTCGTTATTCACACTAATGTTATTTCATGGTATTTGTCCACACAACGTTTGCAAATAGTTTTATGGCCACAAAGACCTAAAAATCAAGCTTTCCAGCTCAGTGTCGTTCGCCTTGGCAATGTGCTTACATTATTCTGGGGGGGCGGAGCTTCTGAAGCACTCAGAGATGTGTTTGTTCTGCTGTTGAGTTCAATTATCAACAATCATTCTCCAGAATTGCTTACTGTGCCTTTAATGGCTGGAAATGACTTTTCCACAGCACTGAATATACATAATATTTAATATTTTGACAGTCCTTCATTAATTAATGATGAAGTTGGTAAAATTTTGTTTAGCAAAATAAACTCTAGGAGTTGGATTCAGTTATTTTTGGAAAGATGAAACAAACACTGAGGAATCTTAAGCGTAAGCAGTCCAGATAAACTGTAAGAAACAAAGTGAGAGAGGGAACGTTTTCCTTGGTTTGCTGAAAAATAGATCATGTTTTATTTAAATATTCCTGAGAGCAGAAGTTCTGAATATTAAATCTGGTTGTGCTTCAGAGCCGCTCGGCTGCTTCAGCTTCTAATCGAGTGTTTGTGCTCTGAACGTGTCGCGCGCAGATAAACGTACATTAGCGCTGAAATCTGCTGATCACAGCTTCTAATCCACTTCCTCTAACGCCGCTGAGCCTCCATCAACATCTGATTCATGAGTGTCGCTGTTCATTATTCCACACTGTTCTATCAGCACGGGATCGATCGATACATCAATAGTCCTTTTCCTAATGGACGCACCTGGAGAACACTAACGCACAATGAGGAGACGCGAAAAGCCGACACAAATCTGACCACACGTGGCCGGACTGGTCAATACAGGATACACAGTAATATACAGTCATGAACAGGACTTTAGAGCCGACGCTCAGTCTGCAGTTATTACTGTATGATTAATTACACACTTTCACAAGCAAAAACATTTACATTTAATTTAAATTCTGTTCAGAGTTAAAATCTGTTTCAGTATCAACAAATATAAAAACTGGGGAAAATGTAATGGATGATTCCACGAAACAAGTTCGCAATAATTAATTTAAAATTATTTAAAACTGCATTTCCTGAAGAAAACGCAGAGTCAGTGCGCAGCTTAAGCAGTTGCTAGGCGGTTGCTGGGGTGTTGCCGAATAGTTAGTGTGGAATTTTTAGGTGGTCGCAAAGGAGTTGATAAGTGGCTGCTGTGGTTTCCCAGGAAGTTGCTATACTATTACAGGAGTTTGCAAGAATATTGCAAGGTGGCTGCTATGCTGTCCGAGAAGGTTGCTAGGTGGTTGCTAGGATATTGCTAGGTGGTTGCTATGCTATTCCAGGAGGTTCCTAGTGTGTTGCTAGGTGGTTGCTATGCTATGCTAGGGTGTTGTTAGGTGGTTGCTGTGGTTCCTCACATGGTTAATTGAGTGTTGCTTGGTGCACAAACTTTTGCACCCCATTCATTCCTGCAGGAAAAATGTCATTCAATGATGGTTGTACAAAAACTGTATGTCCGATCAAAAAGCTGAGATAAGCCCACAATTCCTGACCACCATTCCGGAGTTGGAATGGTGTCGATATCTCAAAAACAATGGAAGAAGAAGAGGAAGAAGAAGAAGAGGAAGAAGAAGATGAAGAAGAAGATGATGAAGAAGAAGATGAAGCAGAAGAAGAAGAGGAAGAAAAAGATGAAGCAGAAGAAGCAGAAGAAGAAGAAGAAGAGGAAGAAGAAGATGAAGCAGAAGAAGAAGAAGAAGA
>JAILXH010262032.1:30936-41561 GCA_023558415.1 Piaractus mesopotamicus
ATTGTGAAGCACAGTCACAAAGGAAGAATGATCTTCAGCAACATTAGTTCCATTAGATATATAACCTAAAACATAATAACTGAGGAAGGAAATTGTGTGAAAATCGGTGAAAGGCATTTCTATTACAGCATATAATAGGAACAGCCTTCATTAAGGAACACAGCACAGTCAATGTCTGTCTTGCACTTTAGCCGGCTTGTTCATCACATTGCCATCATGGTTTAATCACTTCAGTTTGTTGTGTAAATAATGCTCTTAGGCACATAATGAGAATGAGATCAGTAATTATCATTTAAGTTCTCAAGGACTCCATGAGACTTGTTGTCGATTTCTCCCTCAATGACACAGAGACAGGAGGCTTTACTGTGAAGCTTGGTGAAAAGCCACATAAACAGATAGAAAAGGAAGATCTGTTATAAAAAAAAGAGTTCAAAAGACATCTTATACCCATAGAGTAGACAGCAAGAGATCAAACACCAACACAAACACATCAGCCCAAACATCTACCCGAAAATCTACTAAAACAGTAAAGCAGCAGTTCTCCTAAACAAAAAAGAAACAAATATAGCACATGATAGGTATGAAGCTCTGTAGCTAAATACAAAGAGGGTCTGCTAATCATGTTTGAGTGGGTTTATTAATTCATTTTAAATTAGCATTTTCCAACTTCTCTTTATCTCATGGAATTAAACAGGTCATTTTTGTCACAGACATATGCCAATGAGCTCTGTTTTGATTGTCTGCATTTAAGTTCAGTGTTCGGGATTTGATTAAAGTTATTCAGTGTTGTGATGTGAAATGGTTCACTGCAGAAAAACTTACCAAATTTTTCTGTACACTGGTGGTGATAGGAACCAGTTATGTCTACAATGCAAATATAGCAATTTTATTTACAATCCAAAACAATCAGTGAAGCTATATGTGTTAGAGTTTTTATGTAATGTTGATGATGATAAAGTGGTAAATAAAAAAAAGGTTTTCTTAAGGGACAGTTTTGCCTCACAACACCCTACATGTATGTCTTTGTCATGATTGGATTTTAAATATATGTTTTAGGCCAAGTCTTTTCAAAACTATCAAAAACAATGTCTCAGGCATCACGCTGTACATTCATGACCATTTCATGTAATAACTTTCTGTGAGGAAGCTTTCAGAAGCATTAAACTGTTCTGTCTGGTTCCCATCAACAACACTATGGATAATTCAGAGTCAATTTTTTTTTTTTTTTTGTTACAGTGAACCATTTTACATCACCATTTTACCATTTTACATCAAACCACTCTGAATTTATTGGAGTAATCCACATGAAATCCTGATAATATCATAATAAAATTATGATGTCCTAAAGGTACATCTACTACTACTGCTACTAAAAACCTGTTACATAGTGTTCAAACAGGGAAGCCAGGGAGAGCTGAAAGAGACTAGTCTCCTCAAAAACAATGCAATATGAAGTTTGTGAAACCAAAATGCAACTTAATCTAGGAAAGAGCCCCATCTCTCAAACACATATGGAATTATACAGTGACCAAAACCTATTAATCGAAAAATTTTTGCCCTCTCCTTTAAAGCTGCCATTTTGGAGATGGTTTTCTTTGGCCAATGCACAATTAGTAAATGTGGAACAGCATAACTGTTAGCTGACAAAACAGAAATGACAGTTAGCATTCAGCAAGCCTAGCTAGGTGAAATGAATGGAGGGGGCCTGTCGTCTAAATGTATGCATTATTAGTCAACTGAAGTATTAAGGAGAACTTGTGAGAATTCAGCTTGCTTATCTTTATAGAACCAAACACCAGGCCTTGCATGTGAAAGTCCTTTTAGCTCTTGTTGTGTCACTGGTGTTATCTCCCATTTTACTAAAATGAGTCATAAAAAGTGTCATATTGAATATAAGATCTGCTTTTCAGTCCATAATGAATGCATTAGGACAATATAAACTGATCAGTCAGTCACATGCCTAATGTATTATATATACTATAGGCCCTGGACAAATAACTTCGGACAAGTAAAGTGGCACAAGCATCTGTCTTTGTACTTCATCATGGGGAGCACCTGTTGCCAGTTGGAGGACCTAACAGCCACATTTGCAAACATGCATGCTACAGCTGTTAGAACTGACAGCTAATTGAATTATTACATGTGCTCCTAAAAGCAGGGATTACACAAGGGCCCCAGGGTCAGGGGTAACCTTACAGGCAGCTGGGTCATGATTAAGGACTGGAGACAAGTATCAGACTTTACTTAATTGGAACCAAAATATATTGTTCTAAGAAAGCATGTGTGGGTAATGGGGAGGTTAATTAAAGTGGGTGAGCTAGTGTGTGATTCAATTCCAGAATGCAATTAAGAAAAGTCCACAAAGATGACTTATAGTCCAAAGACTTATACTGATTTTTCAAAACATCTGCTTAATGCAATGGCTGTAAACAAAGGAATTAAGAGTGTTCTGAAATGGTTCATTGTAGAGAAGCGTACAAACTCAGATTTCTTTACATATTTACATACGTTTTCTGAGTTTTTATATGTAATGTTGATAATGGTATAATAAGTGATAACTCAAAAAAATCTTAAAAATCTTTGGGTACTATATTGCCTAACAACTCCCTGGCAAAAAAACTGCACTTAATTTAAAAATGCCTTGATAGAGCAAATGACTTACAAATAAAATACTGATTAAAAAAATATGTGTAAGTGTCATTTGTAATCCAGAAAATATTAATGACTTTCAATGTACATGAAAACCTTTCCAAGGCACTGTATATATGTGTTAAATCCCAGCTGTTAGTTAGGGGTCAAAAGACAAGTGACATGCGTTAAGCGTTAGAATGCTGTGAATATTGCTGAAAGTGGTAATGCCAGGGAACAGCTGTGAAGTTTATGCTTTCTTCATCCCGGTTCACACGTAACACCCTGCAACCACTGCACCCAAACCATTCACTCAGACCATGAAGCTTATGAATAAACCCCTCTTCACTGGCTATGATCTCTCCTGTTAGTGCAATTCTTTGCTTGGATTGATATAAGACGGAAGAGAAGTAACTGGCACCTCTGGGATGTGGAAAGAATATCATTAAATTAAAATTACAAAGCAGCAGTGTATGGTAGGGACTCCTTATTTGAGCCCAGTGATTCCTTAGACCCTTCAGAGGAATGCACCTAGCTACATGGATAGCTTGATGGAAGTACTGTTTGTAAAGTACTCTTTCAAAAGGCTGCTGATGCGTTTCAGATTATCATTTGAGCCGCTTCTTTGGAGACTTCGGCAGGTTTTTATTCAAAATGCATTTGCGGGGTCACTGCATATCTAGTCTAGAAAAAAATTACTCAGCATTACGCCAATATTTGATTGATACAATAGCTGCATTTCAGAAAAGTTATTGGATTTGGAAAATAGTGATGCTTCCACCATGTTTCTGAAAAAATTAAACTAATAGCTTTGCTACTTGGACCCACTCTATTGCCAAAAACTGCTTTGAATGAGAAGTGTTAGGAACTCAAAAGTACACAGCGCTACAGTTTCCCAGGACTGGGATTGGAAACCTCTTTACTCATCTTACTCTTTCTCCTTGAAGGCATGTCTGTAAACAACTGGCAAACGTGCCATGTTTCAGCTTTGCCAGCACTGAGGGATTTTCCTGCTGAGAGATCCTAAAATAATAAACCCAGTTTTGCAGCTTCAATAGCTAAAAACAGACAACATCATGTACATAGTTCACAAATGAGTCAGGCCAAGGGAAAGAGGGGATCCCCTTAAGAAACAGTGGAGTGGAGAGAACATAGATGCTTGAACGAACAAAGCTAAAAAAGAAACATTATGTAGAAACATTACTATGTTCTCACTGTGCACCACAATGCTTTTTATCTTTGCTGCTCGCAGCATATCCCACAAGGTCCCGAATCAGCATGCAGGATGTGCCAAAAGAAACTCCTAGACAACGCATAGAGCCTTCAATGGCGTCTGGCCACTATAACTTCCTCCAGTGCCTCATCCGTCGCTATGGATACCAATTCGGCCCTCTTTGTAATGTCCCTTTTGAGGGGCCTCCAGTACTCAGACTTAGGTTCTAGAGGAAGAACCTACTTGTCCAAGCCTAGATCCTTCCTAACCTTACATGTGCCACGCTTTCCATCCTAAGCCAGCATTACAACACTGCCTTTTGTGACTTGAGGACAAGCCTGCCTGGAATAACACATAACTACACACCAACTTCCTGTAGTCAAGAAGGAGAAAAATGTTTTTCCCTTCATGTCACTGCCTTTTTTCTTTCTCTTGCTTCACTGTCTCCTTCTCCCTTCTAAACATTTACATTGTGGCTGAAGATAACATAAGAAAATGGCAAGTGTGCTGGAAGGCCAAATTTAAGAGAGCACAAAGGTCAAAATAATGGATTTGAGAGTACTGAAGTCAGGGCCCAGATTTTTTTTCCCATTGAGGTAGACCAGGGCCTGTACTTATGAAGCTACTCAGTTTCTCAGCAGTAGGAGTGCTGCTTACTTTAGTGCAAATTACTCTCATTTGACTTTTATTGCCAGGAACAGATCCCAGTTTAGCACTCATACACTTAGAAGCTTCATGAACATGGGCACTGTTTCCAGTTTATTTATTAATAATAATAACATTAAAAAGTAACTAGAGTTGGAAAGTTTATGAACAAACTTTAAGTTGGCTTGATGAAGCCGTTGCTAAAGAAATCCCAAGTGGTTGTCACTAGACCATTGCTATGTTATCCCAGGAAGCTGCTAATATGTTACTAGGCCATTTCTATGAAATCCCAGGTGGTTATTAAGGTGTTGCTAGGCCATTGCATAATGTCAAGCCAACTTAAATATGTTACAACACAAGTTTTTGGTCAATTTGTCACATCCCTGATAAGTATTTATCTGGGACAAACCTAATAATCTTAATGGCGACAGAAATAATGACCTTCAGACCCTCAGAAAAAGCTTGGAAAGGCTTAAATAAATCTTTATTTTGACTTTCCCAATAATAATAACTGGTTTCTCCCAAAAAATATAATACACAGTAGTATAATTTAGCTTTATTCTAATCTCCTGCTTGAACAGTAGTGTTGAAAGGGTTTTGGGGAAAAGGCAACAGAAATGGAACCAAAGGCTTCACCAGATTTGTTCTGTCTGAGGGCTCCTCTTTAGAGCAGCTTGTATTTCCCAGACAGAAAAGGCCTTATCTCAGGGGAACTCTCTGGTCTCTAAATCAGCAACCCGAGGTAATTTGCGTGAGCCTTCCCAGAAGTTCAGATGCAGGATCTTTTTTTATCTTGATCCTAAGTTTAAGGAAAGAGGAGATAATCCTAAATTTGCGTTCATATACATAGACGCTGCACAATGTGGACTATGGTTTGATCAAAAATTCACAGGTACATTTTATAGCACTGGTTTATCGGCGCAATCATGGCAACAGACATACTGCATTATGTACATTTTCTGTCTGCATCATTGATTTGAAGTCTGTGACAGCACATTAAACCCCTCACTGTGAATTACCCCAGTAAACCCTGCAAAATCATTGTATATGTATCATGTTTTGTGGTTGTAAACCTAGAGACCATTAAAAACATTTTTCTCTGCATGTTATAAAACACTGCAATGAAAACAGATATGCACTGCTGCTGTGATCTAGAAACACAGGTCACAACAGTTAACCTCTGAGATGAAAAATACAAAAGAAAACAATTGTATCCATACAATTAAGAGGGCATTCTGGCCTAAAACTAGAATAATTTATGTTAATTTATGTAATTAATATGTTATTTAGCATTCAAAGTGCAGCACTATATCCCTCATCCTCATCTGTTCACAATTCACAGTTTTATATTGTTTTCATTTTTTCGTTCATCAGTATTCTCTCACTACTACACCCAGCATGCATTACACAAATACAACCATTGGAAAAACCTGTGATGTCAACCAATCTTGACTGCTATCCAAGCCACTGATCTACAGGCAAATAAATACAACTAAGCTAGCTAGTGCAATTCTTATCTCGGTCATCGAACAAAACTGTAAAGTGAGATAAAGTAAGTTATCTAGATCTAGGTTACCTTGTACAAGCTACCTTGTGGTCTTCCTCATCTGCTGAGTAATTTCTGTCATTTGAGTAATCAATTCTTTCAACTGCAATGATGATTTGAAGGTAGCATACCATGCTAACACCTGATTCCATGTGTATGAAATTCTTTCAGCTAACCTCGCAAGGTTAAAAAAATTTTCAGTGCCCATTCATGGCATGAATTTTTAGTGATCACCATATATTACTGTATCATATAACTCCAGACTGTGCCTAATGCCAAGATCTATAAATTAACCATAGCTCCTAATAGCTTTCTGGTTGTTAGCAGATCTGTCATTACCCACAGACATAGGCCTGTTGACATGACACAAATTACAAATCAGATGAATTCATCTCTAATAAGATGCTCCACCTTTCTTTCCTTTCATATTCACTCATGGAGATCCATTTCACATTCCTACCAAAACATCATTCCAGTGTGTATTTATATTCATTGCTGTAAGATGTTGGAATAATAAAATTCAATGCCTTTTTGAGCATTTGGGTTAAGCTATAGTCAGTGACGGTCTTTATGAGGAGAGCTGTTTTTCGATTCCTGAGAATCAGTGCACGGCATACAGTAGATCTGATGTCTGAAGTTGAATCTAACACTTTAAATTGTGTAGTGGTATAATGTTGTGGGTGGGGGTAGTGAGTAACACCTCTGCCCTCCAGTGCTGTAGACTGGGATTCAATCCCCTGGCCAGTTAAACTCCCTATGATTGGGCAAGACTCTTAACACTATGTTAGCTTACCTCTGTAAAGTGATCAAATTGTGAAACTTTGCTAAATGTCATAAATGTAGTGGTATTTTGAAAATGGTCACACAGAACCGTATTCAAGTTCCCTACTGTCTCTGGTCACCCTTTTGTGTTCCTTTTTTGTGTATCCTTTACAAAAAAAGTACTACACTAGTAATCCAGTAGTTAATGAAGCACTCAGGATATGGACTCAGTTTACTGCCAACTCTTAGTTCCCTCCCTCTATCAAAGATTCAGCATTTCAAGAGATGGTCCAGGAGGGACGCTTACTTGGCTTTTTTAAGGATGACACATTTATGTCATTTGACCAATTGAAAAGAGAATACAGCATTCCACAATCTGACTGGTTCTGTTACTTAGAGGCAAGAAATTATGCTAAAGCACATTCTCAGTGCCTATAATTTCAACCCATAAACTGGAAGCATGATGTCTAATCTAAATAACACCATCTATAGAGTGGCCTCTCCTACTCTCCATCATTTGAAGTTGCAGTGGAAGAAGATCTAAATTGTGAGTTCTAAGATTTAGATTGGCAAGCAGTTATGGTGAAAATACACTCATCTTCAATATGTGTCAGGCATGGTTATTACATTCTAAAGTGCTACATCATTTACATCATCTCTGGGGCTAAATTAGCCAGGTTATTAGATATTAGATACCATCAAGCTCCTGCAACCTTGGATCACATGTTCTGGACATATCCTGAACTTGTTCAGTTTTGGATGAATATATATTTTTTTATATATATGCAATAGAATAATTAACCCAAACCCACTGATGGCACTATTTTGAGTAGTCTCAGTGAAAACATCTTTATCTGCAGTGCATGATAAAGACTGACAGACATTTTTGCAGTATTTTCTGAATGAATTTCACCCTAAATTGACTACAGAATTATGTCCTGTGGTCTGTACAAATTAAAGTTTTTTTTTTCCTAAAACCATACGGCCAAGCCAAGAACCATTTAGGAACCTTTATTTGTAAGAATGAAGACCAGCACAGTAGCAAGGAGAGTCTAATATCTAATATATTTTAATGTCTCTTCTCTGCACCCTCAATACAATGTATTATACAATGCATTCAATGTGTAGTCTTATCAGCAATCTTAAAGGAAACAATCTTAAAGTTAATGGTGAGGGTTCATCAAACTAGAACTTTGAAAGTGATGCTACAAAGTTTAAATAAAGTTTAACAGATTTTTTAATTAGGGTTTAATGGACACAAATGATCTTCCCAATGTTAGACACTGAGGTTAAGGTCATACCCATGGATGGTGCTGCATGTTTGTTGCGAATGAAAGTTCATATTGATTGAGAGGACATGCCTTTGCAGGATTATCATGGGAAATCAATCTTCCCATACCAGGCATTTGATAAAGGGAAACTACCATAAATCATGTTTCCCATGATACCAGTGTTATATGAGGAGCTTGTCTGGACACATGAAAGGGTCATTCTCATGTAAAATGGTCAAGCCAGGACATAACAAATGAAGCTGTGGCTCCCTGAAGGACTACAAGTCTGGTAGCTTGTAGCCATTACTTTATGGCTGGCTGACTGAGGAACACGCACGGCCATACACAGTAGGTTAGACAAAGTAACGTGCCAACTCTCAAAAATAAACTGACAGCACAGCTGTCGCTATAGAGAGCTGTGGCTTTCAAAGCAAAGTATCTTATTATGTCTATGTTTGAGAGTGAGAGTTGTCCATCAAAAGAAGAGATGGGGTGTAATGTTTTACTTAATTCCAAAAGATATTAAGTCCATGATGTCCTTCTTCTACCTAATAACATACTATAGCTACCACATCAAAAACACTTTTTTGGTCAATTCCATCAATTTTTCAGAATTTTGCATAACTCAACCAATAAGATGTAAATAAAGTTGTTCAGATGGTTTCATGTGAGATGCTCCATTTTAGAGAAACTTACTGAGTCAGAATTATTTACAGTGGTGGTGATAGGAACTAGTTGTCGAAAGAGTTTAATGCCTCTAAAAACTGCTTCACAGAAATTATTAATATTAAGTGGTTTTGAATATGTTGGTTATGAGTTTTGAGATAATCCTTTGGTATAAAACCTATTTTTAAAAGGTATTCATAGCAGAAAGGTACATGCAGAAAGCTGTAATGCAAAACAGTACCTAAAGAAAACTTATTTTTATTTTTTACCAATATTTTACCATTATTAACATTAACATTACATATAAAATTCAGAAGACAAGTGTAGGTTCATTGGTTGTTTTGGATGGAAAATAAAATGGCTATATTTGTGTTGTACACAACGCAACCTCTGGTTCCTATCACCACCACTGTAAAGAAATTTGAGTCAGTAAGTTTCTCTACAATGAACAGTAATACATCAAACCTCTCTGAATGAACCTGGACAAGCATGGTGAGTGTACCAGGTGGCAAATTCAGTCAGTCGTTCCTCCCCACGATTAAGCAGACCAAAACCTTGTAGCAGAACAGCAATCCAAAACATTCTCCAACCTGAAGAGGAACTGTCTCGACCTGAACCCTGTGGCTTACTGAAGACTCAAGGCAAAAGCCCTCGAAACAAGGAGGAACTGGAATTGCTACATTGCAGAGCTGGTGGAGCATCACAAGGGAAGGGGGAGATGCCTGGGGGTTATAGAATTCATGCGGTCATTGACTGCAAAAGATTATGGTAATCAATCCCATTATTAATGGTCACCTGGAATGGGGGCTATATCTAAAAAGGATGTGAATCCTACATTGTTCACCCAAAAGTAGAGATAAAAAGATAAATTCCATCAAAATAAAGCTGAAATGCTGCATTTTAATCTTTCGAGTCATTATTTCATTTCAAATCCAACGTGCAGCTCTAGAGTGAAACAAAAATTGCGTAATTACCCAATTACACTACACTGTGCTAGAAGTACTTAATGAGAAAAAAAAATCCCTTACTGTTGCTATAAAACGTTACATATTTGCAATTAACACTACCAAGTGCTAAAGCGTGTAGTCTTCAATGCTGCAAGAAAAACCTCTTTTAGTTGCTCCATAGATATGCATGCAGCAAGCGAAGGTATCGAACACCCCCCTGTCATCTAAATCGATACACAGCTTCTTACCTAGTGGACAGCTGATGATCCATAGAGGAGCGATAAAAACACCAAACAGGGTGGTGATCATAGACATCTTTGATCACCGCGTTTGAGTAAAATGTGAGGCAGAAACTCCTAACGCAAAAAACGCCGTTTTGCATATAAGGTTGCTACACTCTGTTCATGTTGTATCTCTCTCTCAATTTTCCACGGCTCTCGGCGATCACGGTTCAGAGCCAGTGGGGCATTCTTTTCTCCACCCGTATTCCGACAGGACCCCGCCTCCCGTGTTGTGACGGGCTAGTAGCATCGCGCCTCTCACGCTGGTATTGGCTAATATTATCAATAGATTTGCATTAGGGGCTGCAGGTCACTTAGAGGAATCCTAAACTGAGTGACGTTTCTTTACTTTAAAGAAGTAAACGAGTAGTATCAAAAAAAGAAAACCTTTACCATTAGTATTATTTATAGTACAGTAGTATGTGGTTTTGGAAATAGCCAGGGTTTGTTAATGAGCTGATTAGTTGAATCAGGTAATTTGTAGCAGGGATGAGACTAAAGTGTGCCGACGAGGTGAACTCCAGGACCAGGGCTGGAAAAGACTTACATACTGCAGTTTTTACGTGTTCTGTTTTGGGTTTCTTTTGGTAGAAAATGAAATGCTAAAGCTTGAAATCGAGAGATGTGAGAGAAGAGGGAAACAGTTAAGGGAGCTGTCACCAAAAG
>JAILXH010262032.1:47955-58674 GCA_023558415.1 Piaractus mesopotamicus
AAATAACAAAAAGTTGGTCAATGTACAGCACTGTAATTAACAAATAACATAAAAGCTTTTCTGACATAATATGTTAAAGTAAGAGTACAGTAATGCAAACCAATAGAATATTTTGGTAACATTGTAATTACATCATCAACTAAACTGTAAAATATTTTTGAAAAGAAAAAAAATCACTGCTAGCTTGCATACATTTAGGGCAAGGTTAATCCCAGTCTAGGAAACCAACCTTTAGTGTATATATCACATTATTTCCACGGCAGAGATGAAAACTAAAGTAACTGTAATTCATTATCCATATAATCCACTTGCATAAAAAGTTCAAACAATGCATTTATTGATGGATATACAGAAAATAACAACCAAAACTGTCATCTTCAGATAAACAGAACTTTTCATCTTTGAGAGACAGGAGAAAATCAAGCTCCACTTTGAAAGACCCATTACTGTGAAAAGGAAACAAAAATATTTGCAAATCAATCAACAAAGCTGCTGGTGTCCTCATGAACTGACCATCCCAGACTCTAGGCCTCAGCATCAATGAATGTATTTGGAATTACTTGGATTGTAGGAACTGAACTTTTTTTGTACAGTGTTATTGAGATTATATTTAGTTCTTTGCTTTCAAATAACTTAAAATTAAATAAATGAAGGGTGGTCTTTCATGTTTGCACAGTACTGTATCCTTAATTATTATTTCAGAAGTATTGAAACTGACTACTGATACATTTACTCAATAACATTTCCAAGATAAGAAAATTTTTTTACTCTTTGCACTTTTATTTAGAAGTACTTAAGTACTGAAACTGAATACTGATATGTTTACTCAATTACATTTCCAAAATAAAAATATTTTTTACTGTTTACACTTTTATTTAGAAGTACTTTTTGACTTTCGTCAAGCATATTTTTGTCTTCATTCTTCCAGTTTTCATTGAGTAAGACTTGGACACAGCACCTATACTTTCACATATGTACAGTTTTCCTGTACTTTATCCATATTTGCTCTAGGAGTTTTTGTGTTTTTTCTACTCTTTACCAGTTGAACCCAGTATAGTACCCAGTCATGATGTAAGTGTATTGTCTGGAAACAGACTGTAATGTATTTGTGCTACTGATCAGGCCAGTGGATTTTCTTGGCTGAGGGCTCTTTCAGGAAAGAAAGCACAATAAAACTCTTGCAAATTTTTATTGCAGATAGTGTCGTGTGCCCAAAGAAATCCTTAGGGTTCAAGTGAAAGAAGATGTTGAAGTTTTTCAGAATTCAGAGTCCAATAAGAGAGACATTTCTCTTGGAAATGTGTCACAAACTGGTTTAAAAAGATCAAGTGTCCTCAATCACCTTTTAAATGGTGAGGGGACCTATGAGGTCAAATTAATCCTCGGATCCCGGATTGAGGATAAACACCCCACATTAAAAGCAGTGAACCATAGAATTACAAGCTTTGATGATGGGTTTGTGATTCTCTAATAGGGGGTGACTTAATTCCTGAAAGCAATAGGTATTTGGAGTTACTGCTTCTACTTTTCTCCTGCGTGGAATTAATCTGTTCTCCATCCCTGACAATAGAAGGAACCATATACATAAATAGCTTATTGAGGAAGACCATATTTTCTTTTTTTGAATGACCAGAATCTCTTTTTGGTACCCATAACAGCATCTAAGACCCATATACTACTTCATGTTGCATTATCCAAGAATTTGGTTTTTTGTTTTGGACAATGTTATTTGAAACAAAACATGGCTTTTTCAAATGGATAAGCCATGTTACATGCAATTTTAGGAATATTTGCAAGACCTTGGCTTTAAGATATCAGATGATGCTCTGTTTTTTTGGTGGTGCATTTGAGAGAATGTTGAAGTAGGTCCAGGTCACAGCACTTTTCTTGCCAATGTAGTGGAGTATGACAACATTCAGCAAGGTTCGGAGGATGTTCCAGCTTTTACAGAGGTGTTTATGCCCCCATATTATCCCAAAAGTCTTGGAGGTCATCTAGATTTTTTTTGGCAAATGTGAGATGAGCCTTTGTGTTCTTTTCTTGTCAGCAGTGGTTTTGTGCCTTGATGATCTCCCATGGATGACATTTTTGCCCAGTGTCTTTCTTATTGTGAAATCGTGTACACTGACCTTCACTGTAGTTCTTTAGATGTTCATCTGGGTTTTCTTGTGACATCCTGGATGAGTTGTTCACCACTGTTCTAAGTTTTCTCTATTTGTGAATAATGGCTCTCACTGTAGTTCTCTGGAGTCCCAGAATATAAGCACTGGCTTTGTAACCTTTCCGGACTGGTAGATTTCAATGACTTTGTTTTGCATCTGTATTTGAACCTTTTTAGAACGTGGCATCATGTATTGCTTTTTGAGACCTTCTAGCCTGCTTTACATTGCCGGACAGGGTCTATTTAAGTGATGTTACATTCAACAGGTCTGTCAGTAATCATGTCTGGGTGTGGCTAGTGAAATTGAACCCAACAGTCAATTGAATTTGGTTAACTGGCTGATTTCTTAGCTAAGAGAGGAATTACTTTTTCACATAGGGCCAGGTAGGGCTGAACACAATTTTCCTTCAGTAAATGAAATGGTCACTTAAAAACAGCATTTTGTGTTCACTTGGGTTATCTTATCTTGTGTAATATTAAAAGTAGTTTGATGATCTGAAACGTTCAAGTGTGACAAATATGCAAAAGAAATTAGGAAAGGGGCAAATACTTTTTCACAGCTCTGTATATTCATGTTTCATTAATTGAAATTTTGATATTGTGTGGATGTTTGCATATTTATTACCTGAAAAGTTACTTTCTCTATAGAATGGTTACCCGTTAGGACAGGCAAACATTGTTGCAGATCCACTGTGGCTTTTCAGATTGTTCCAGAAAAACATTTGTATGTTTTCTACCAACCTACTGATTATTACCATTTCATTGTATGTAAACTATAATTTGTTTACTACCTTAATACTTTGCTCCTAGGACATTTGTAGAATACTGACCAGAGCATGTGGATAACCTTAACTGAACTGTACAGCAAAAACGGGTGATAATATTTTTGTAACATCACAATAGCCAGCATGGTGGTGCAGTGGGTAGCACTTTTGCCTCACAGCAAAATGCTAACATGCTAAATTGCCCCTAGGTGTGAGTGTGTGTGTGAATGTGTATGTCTGTGTGTCTGCCCTGCAATGGATTGGCGAACTGTCCAGGGCGTTTCCTGCCTTCTGCCCATTGTCTGCTGGGATAGGCGACCCAGCAGGATAAGCAGCTTAGAAAATGCGTGAGTGTGTGTGTTTGTAACAGAAGCAACTACCAGATTGGTTTTGTTTGTACTAAGGCATTTGTTATTTGTATTGAACTATCATAATTTAGACCACTGGCTGACACTAAAAACGTCCCTGTCTGTGTGACAGGCAATGGCCATGTAAGTAAACGAGTTCTATTCAATGGCACAGAAGGCAATTAATTAATAAATTAAGTATACAATTTCCTGAGAGCATCAGTTTTTGCAGGATTTACAGTTTGAATTAATAAAAATGTTCAGAACGATACGTTTTGTCCTGTGTACATTTCTTTCCTACAGGAAGGCGGGCTGTGGCGGTGCTCTGACGAGTTGTGCCATCTTATCTAAATCTTCTACCGTAGCGCATATTTACAGGTATACCCGTCAATAAAACCTCTGGGTGGGATATGTTGATAGACTAAAACCCCTTATGAAAAATACTACCCGTGTTAAAACTACGAGGCTGAATTAAGCTTTTTTTTCGCAGCTTCTTGATTGAATATTCCCGTTCCACCTTAAATAGTGCAGCAGCTGTAAATAACATTAGCAAACGAGACAAAATACTGACCTGTTAGTTCAGTGAAACAACAAAAATAAGGTCATGTTACTCAGCTGTTAAGCGGAAATATAGAAACCGCATATCATGCCTTTCAACCCTTCATGAAGCTGAAGTCAGCCTCTTTTTCGCCGGCTGCTTGTTCGCATTTTCCCGTTCCACCTTAAATGGCGCACGAAAAGTTAAAATAGTTTCTAATCACTCGCTCAGAACGTTTCTTTAATTTTAGAAAGCAGAAGAATGTATTTCATTAAAACAACAAAGAAATCTCACCTATCTATTTTCTTTTTTCTACAGCAAACGGGTTTTGGGCAGCAGGAGGCGGCATTACTGCTAGAGCGTGATGATTGATTAGCGAGCGGAGCAGCTCATTGGCTGTTCGCGCTCACTGACGTCATGGACGTACATGAGGCGCCGTTTTAAATGCCTATAAGTCGAGTTTAAAAGGTTTAAAAATATAACATAGGTGTTTAAATGTTTTATGATATTCAGTGCTCAGGAAATTATTGCATTCTTTTACATTAAAATTGGACTCACTCGGGAGCCCCTTTAGCGTTTGAGAAAACCGGAAGACTTTTCAGAGTGGTAATTCTACAATTCTACACTCTACAAGTTCTCTGGCCTTACATCACCAAGCACAATGCAAAGCGTCGGAGTGGTGTAAAGCACATTGCCACTGGACTCTGGAGCAGTGGAAACATATTCTGTGTAGTGATGAGTCATGTTTCTCTATAAACGTTACCTGCCTGACTGCAATATGTGCCAACTGTAAAGTTTGGTGGAGGAGGGAGATCATCATGATATTGTAGAGTGAGACGTGGCCCTGGGTCAACAGGGGAGGTGCTTTAATTGAATTTGTTCAACCAATCACAAAGTTCATGCTATGACATCACCACATGCGACCAGGTATTTATTTATTAATTAACCGTAAGGAGTAAAGCTAGCTTAATGGTAAGCATGAGTACTCATTTAATGTCCTTGTTTCAATGTCAAATTAAGCTTGGAACAATTTCTTCCAACATTTTTTCATACATTTAAAGTAACAAAGTTATGGAACTGGAACTTTTATCTTGTTTGCAGATACCTAGCTAGCTAGCACACGTAGACCTTTACAGTTCAAGAAAAATCATGCCTAATATTTTCTTGGGGACATCATATAAGATAGCTCTGTTTCCCAGAAACAGTACATTTTATTTTAACAGTGTAGTGATGCTAAAGCGTGCCTTATCTAACACATTTATAAAATGTTTATACAAGGCTTTAAATGCACCCTCAATCACTGTTGATTGAGATGATGGGCAGTGTCTGGATGATGTTATACTAGACATTCACATGAGATAATTATATATATTTATTTATACAACAGTTAGTTCCGGCCACGCAAGCTGGTTGAGAAGCGTTCTAACTGATATTTGCTTGCTGATATTTCGCCATAACATCACGGGTTTTTCACTGTATCACTCCGCTAAGACGCCATTGCTAAGCAACGAGTTTGACAGCTGTAGGAGTCGCTCAAGCCATTTGAACATTTAACGTCTTACTTTGCGCACAAACAGAAAATGGATACTTTCAAGAACACATTTGACCGACAGCCGATTTGGTCAGACTCTGAAGATGAGACTACACTAAATTCACAAAATGTCATTACCACCGAGCAGGCTTTTCAGTCGGCAGCTGTGACAGAAGAAAACCTAAACAACCTGGAATTAGCCAGAAATTAACCGAATACCATTCGCCAAACGTGTAGTCTCATCTTCAGAGTCTGACCAAATCGGACTGAGCAATAAAACGGCCGCAATGAAAAACAAAAAAGCTTGCTCAGTGGTGATGACAGTTTGGGAATTTAGTGTAAGGAGCTGGGAAATGAACTGTCGGCTGTGCAGCGAGTGAGCTGAGCTCGTAACTGTAACGTAGCAGCAACATATTAAATGACACCTTCACGGCCCAATGTATTAATTTCTTACTTTATTTATTTAGGGGCAGCACGGTGGCGCAGTGGGTAGTGCTGTTGCCTCACAGCGAGAATGGCTTGGGTTCGATTCCTGGCTGGGTGACCAGGGTCTGTCTGTCTGCCCTGTATGAATAAACCATTCAAACAAGAAAAATTAAATAGCCCAACACAGCTATTATAACAAATGGTTCCTCCAAAATCTACTGTAGTCTCAACCCCTTCATGACAAACATCTTTAGTACTTAGTAGAGCACCCTTTTCCTGTTATGACCTGCCACAGACATAATGAACAGCCAAACACCAGCTTCTGTCAGCATTCCTAAGGAATCTTAGTCCATTCCTCATGGGCAATGGCCTCCAGTTCAATAATATTTTTGGGTTTGTGTGCTGCAACCACCTTCTTCAAATCCTACCAAAGTCTTTCTTTGGGGTTCAGTTCAGGTGACTGTGACGGCCACTCCAGAATCTTCCAAGAGTTTTTCTGAAAACAAACCTTAGTGGACTTTGGGGTATGCTTCGGATCATTGTCCTGTTGGAAGATCCAATGATGCCCAAGCTTCAGCTTCCTCACAGAAGCCATGACATTATCTCCTACAATTTCCGGTTGGAAGATCCAATGACGCCCAAGCTTCAGCTTCCTCACAGAAGGCATGACGTTTTCTCCTAGGATTTCCTTATACTTTATTGAATCCATCGTGCCCTCCATATGTTACACGTTTCCAGTGCCAGAGGAAGCAAAGCAGCCCCAGAGCATCATTGAATCACCACTATGCTTCACTGCAGTCACCACTATGCTTCACTGCAGGGTATTCTTTTCAGCGTATGTTTCATTCTTCTTCCACCAGATATACCGCTAAACCACAGGCCCAAAAAGTTCTGGTTTTGTTTCATAGCTTCACAGAAAAGAATCCCAAACCTCTGTGGCTTATTTATATGGTCTTTAGGTTATTGGAGCTGACTTTTCTTGTGCTTTTGGATCGGTAAAGGTGTACGTCTAGGAGTTTGCCCGCTGCCACCAAATCTTGCTGCAGGTCTTTTCTCAAGGGTTTCTGACCACCTGCCTCCTCAGGAATCTGGTGGCAGTTGGTGATAGCTTCCTCTTTCTGCCACAGTTCAGGTAGTGTAGCCAGTGTTCCTTTAACTTAAAAATTTGTGAACTATGCTTTCAGCTGTATCTCTTGGAACATTCAGTGCTTTTGTTATCTTTTTCTATCCTTGTTTGTGCAAAGCAATGATCTCTTCTCTTAACTTTTTGGACAACTTTGTTGACTTAGCCATAGTTCTAACATGCAATCAAATTTCACAGTCAACAAACCCCTAGCCTGTCTAGGTAGTTGACGTGTTTTATATCAAGCACTCCTGATGCAACCAATAAAGCCCTTGATTAGCTGCATTAGGTGTGCTTGAGACAACACCTGATTTGCAAATGTGTGCTCTTATGTGATATTCTATTCTGGGGTTGAATAATTCTGAGACTGCAGTAGTCATTAAAAGTGATGAATTTGGAGAAACCACTTATAATATTAGTTTGTTGACCTATTTAAATTGTTCTTTTTTGATTGGTTTATTGCAAACAGCTGAAAGTTGGTAAATTTTGCTGATAAACACAATTTGCATTGGGGGTTGAATAATTTTGATCGCAACTGTTTGTATTCATTTGTGTATATAAACAGGGCCAGATTGGGACTTCAAATTACATGATGCAAATCGACCCACCCCTAAACTGTAACAGTATTTCTGCTGCTACTCACACACACAAACAGCATTGCTTTCATCCAAAATAATTTTTTCTAAAAATCTTGCTTTTTTGTTTTTCATTTTTTTCTCTTTTCTCAAAAGCTTTTATCTTAAATGTGACATAACCGTGATAGTCAACATGCTATAAATTAATGCCAGCCGTCTAAGCGTTGGCCTTATCATCAGGAGTTCGCAAGCTCGAGCCCTGGTGATGCTACAGCCTGTGCTAGCATTGATAGCAACGTGTGATTGGGGGAGTCCTAGCTAGCGGGTGGAATTGACGACTAAATTGGGGAAATATTGGGGAAAAATCCCAAAAAAAACCCAAAAACGTTAAGGTTAGTATTTCTCACTACCCACCTGCTCAGATATGTCCTCCTCTTCCTTTGTAGCTTTTTCATTCTTGTGTTCTGGCTGCCACATTGAGTTTTCTTGCCTCACATGATTAATGTCTAATAAGTGCTACATTGGTAATGGGGAAAAAAAGTAATGAAATCTGCCTGCTGTATCAGTCCGTACCAGATTCGGTACACTAATCTCTCAAGGCTGATGTTAATTCATTACTTTCATTAATTCATTTCTTCCTCGAATTTCTGTTTCTGTAGCAGTTACATACTAGGTATCTAAACGTCACTCCTACATCATTTAAGGTGGAATGGAAGTGACAATAAGAGCCAGACTTCTGCTTCATTTAATCACTATCTACTGTACAAGACAGTTACAATCAGCAAACCGTGGCTGTTCCACTTGAGGAACATCATCCAGTCTTGACCTGGGGACATCATATAGTTGTGCAGACCCAGACATTCTATTCTTTCATGTTAACCTGAGAGCAGTACATTAAATAATAATAGCTATAGAAAAGTAAACTTATGTAGCTTTGGACCAGAAACACTTGAGGTGGGGAAGGGGGGTGCTTTTTTTAACCCCTAAATTACTACAGATGAACATTTGGATGTAACTTTTGTCATTTTTTCTTAATTTATTCATTAGCTCACAGTAACCGGCCCACTAGGAATTCTCCCCACTTTTCCAATAGTAGAGGGACAAAGTCCCTAGACGTTGACCCTCCCTGAGGTAGAACAAAGCACAAACATGTTTGTATATAGCTTTAATATCTCTAGTTTGTGAAATGGATGGTTGTATAAAAATATCTTAATGCAAAAGTTGTGTAATTCATTTATATTTGGACGCTCGCCAAAATGAGAAAATGTGCAAATTCAGGCTTGGCTTAAAGGAAGAGTATCTGCATTGTCCTTTATATTTCAGAGAGTTAAAATCAGAACATGGCCAACTTTAGATTGACTGCTTTTCTTCGTAACATATACTTTATGTCACAAAGTAAAGATAACACCAATATCTTTGTCCATTTTTAAGTTCAGATCATTAAACATACATATTCCATAGACAGAAACTGACTTAAAAATTTTGTATCAAACCTGTAATGTATATTATTGTGTCATTCATATAATAGTGATGCCAGACACCAAAAAAATGTTATTATTTTGTACTAGGCCTTGTTTTCTGATCAGAAATTTATATTTAAAGTATTTCGTACATTTCATCTTCACACGTTAACGACCCTTAATTCATTCTCAGAGCCAAACTGCACTGACCCAGCAAAATTCTATAGGGCTGTATTGGTTGAAATGGCATACACAAAATATAGATCAATATAAATCCTTAATTCAGAGATTTAGAATATAAAACAGTTATACTTTATCATTTAATATATTCTCTGATTAATAAATGATAAAATAAATAATGAAATACAAGAAAAAAAATGATATGCCAATAAGAAAATCATCTCAACATAAAACATGAAACAGCACAATGTTGTTTTTTGTAGTTATTATATATCTGTCATTTAATTTGTAAATGTATTAAACTATTCAACATTATGATCACTCACAAATCAAGTGAATAATGTTGATTATCTCATAACAGTGGTGCATGTCAATGTCTGATATATAATAATAGGTAATCGAACAGTCGGTTCTCATAGTCATGATATTAGATATGTGAGAAATCGACAGGCATCAAACCTGAGTGACTTTGACAAAGGGCAAATTATTATGGCCAAATGGCTGGGTCTGAGCGTCTCCGAAATGGCAAAGCCTGTGTGGTACTATCGACAGTGGCCCAAGGAGGAACAAATCACAAACTGGCCCCAGTGTGTTGTAAACCCAAGGCTCATTGATGCCGAATGGCCTCAAAGTCTATCCTTTTTGGCCCAAACTGACTGCATCTTGCCCTGCTGCGTATGATGCTGTGTACCCGTAGACCAGTCACAGCGCCCCTGCTGACCTCTGTCCACCGTTGAAAGCTCCTACCATGGACAGAACTGGACCTTGGAGTAATGAAAAAAGTCACCTTCTCTGATGAGTCTTGTTTTCTTTTACGTCATGTGGACAGCCAGGTAGCTATGTGTAGAAGACAAGCTGATGGAGGAAGTGTGATGCTCTGGGCATTGTTCTGCTGGAAAACCCTGTGTCAGGTGTTTCATATCTAAAGAGTGTTGTGGACCAAGTTCACCCCCTTAGTGGTGATGGTATTCCCCAATGGCAGTGGCCTCTTTCAGCAGGACAATGCGCTCTGCCACATCTCACACATTGTTTGGGAACAGTTTGAGGAGCATGCTGAAGACGTCAAGGTATTTCCATAGCCAAAGATTTCTCAGATCTCAATCTGGAGGTAAAGCAATGTCAGATTCAGAGTCCATTGGTAAGTGTGGGTCTCCCAGACAGATGCTGTTTTTGTTGGGTGATTTTAATAAATGTAATGTCTTCAGTTTGCTCACAAATGTTCAGCAATATGTTAACCTTTTTCACAGAAATCAACCCTTTTAACTGATGCATTTATATATTAAACATCTGATCTCTTACATATAATTTAACCCATCTGCTTCCTAGATATGGACAACCATCTAACAGGCTTTAGACAAGAACTGTTCATGCATGATTCAATGAAAATAATGAACTTTGGTTTCATCGGACTGATTAAGACATTTTCTTTGATTGTCATGACAGAAACTATTATTAACTTAATTATTGAATCCTTTTACTGACAATAACTAATTTTATGTAGATAAAATACCAGTAAAAACAACAGATTAGATTATTGATATGACAATGTTTGATCAGGAAGAAATATGTTTTTATTGTTATTATTATTATTATTATTATTATTATTATTATTAT
>JAILXH010262048.1:3524-15551 GCA_023558415.1 Piaractus mesopotamicus
AACACTTGAAAATAACGAGACCCAGTCATCTGTCAAAGCACTTTAAAGCATTTATTAGAGGAGAAAAAGAGATAAAACATCACATTACAGTAATAGTAACAGCGACAGGGTCTCTCACGACGTTCCGTCGCTGTTTTAAAAGCCACTTCTTTTGCATTAACCAGTCAAAATATATCATTCACTTCTCATGGTGTGCTGAACTCAAGGGAGGAGATTAGTGTGAGTGTTTAATAAGAAGGCTTAGGTGCAGATCCGTCTGCTAAGGTCTATGGAAAAGTCCACACAACAGTGGTATTAAAGCACAGTTACAGTACTGAACACTCAAAGCCATACTTAGTGTTTCAGGCCAGAGCTCTACACCTCAACTGCAGCCTGTACACCGTGCTGTTTTCATGCTATTGACCTCCACTGACTTTACTGAAATTCAGTATTCTTCCACAGTCGTCCAGTTTATTACCGTTTTCAAATGCTTTGTTTGAATTTGCAGATTTTGATCAAATTTTAAGCTGGGCATTTGGACGTCAACTGGCAGGAACTGGCGTGGGCCATTTTCAACCACCCAATCACCCAATAACAGTCACGCAAACGTATGTCAGTCAAATTATTCTTTTAGGGTTCTATAGAAAAGGCCATTTGGAAGCACGATGATTCTCTGCATGGTTAAAAGCTTCTTCTCTATGACGGTAAACCGGTTATACATGGTTCTTCAAAGAACCCTTTTAAAGATGGTTTTTTATAACACCAAAATTGTTCCACTATTGTTATGAGACAATTCAGTTTCAGTACTATATAGAACCCTTTCTGCTAGAAGTGTATACTTGCAATCTTGAGTCTTCTCCAGGTACAGTGTAGCTGTTCATTTCAGCCGTTTTACCCTTTTGTGTGAGTTCCGGTTTGGAGACTAAGGCTGTGTTCTGGCTTCTTTTGTATGGAAAAAGTGTTGCCAGGTGCTAAAATGGAAAAAAAAAATAATAATACATCGCCCCCTGTAACCATGACAACAGAACGTTCCTTTTTCTTTTTTTTTTTTTTTTTTGAAAAATTCAACTTTTTTCCCTTTTTTGAAAGGATTCCACTCACACTTGGTTGGGCAAGTTGGCTGGGCATTTTCAAAAGTGGACACATTCCGACCACTTTGCACCCGCTAGTCTGAACACCAAGAATCAAATGCTGTGATACTACTTGAACGCCTGCACTGTTCAACGCATATATTGGATTCAATTTGAGGTCAATGCTCCACATAGACATATGCTGAGTTCGACTCGGCTCAGCAGTGGGAAGTCCAAGCTCGGAATTTCGTCGTTTTCAACCTCCGAGCTACAAAGCGGGAAAAACACAGACGCCTCCACCAAAGCGAGTATTGTTAGCAACAAGCTAGCCAGCTAATGGTAGCTGTACGAGGGAGAACCTTAACTTTCATAATGTATTTACCTTCTCAAATCAGTGAACTTTATGGTCATATATGTTACAGATTAAATCAATCACTGTATATTGTTGATTTAATAGTTTTTTTTTTTTATACTGTGGACGTGGCGGCAGCCGTGTTGATTTGACGACATAAACTCAATACGGAGTTGAGAAAACCACCCCAAGCAATTCCCATCTGAGGGGCTGTTTTCCTTGATTTTTGGGAAAATTCTAGTTAAGAGCTTCAGCTCTAAGTCTCTGCTGCTTATTTGCTACTGGATTTATTGAGTATTGAATTCTTTGCAAGATTTTCACCACAACAGAGTAACGTTTCATTACCATGTAAAATCTAAATCATTTAGACTGTATAAAAAGCATATGGCAACCTGTTTTTGAATGTTTCTAGCACTTTAACTGGGTGGGAACAGCCTCTAAAGGCCCACTCGCAGTGATGGGTCTGCTTTAGGGTAACCTGGAATTGTGCACTGTTAGTGTTTGCCTGTAGAGGAAGTGGATGTTTTTGGCCTATGTGATTCCAAAGAGCAGCCCATGAAACAAAAGACTGTATTTTTTATTATTACTAGCAATTTTATCTCAGTGAACTATATTGTGAAGAAAATACATTAAATACTGTTTAGATTTCAAACCTTTTGGTCTATTTGACTCCAAAGAGGAGCATAATATTCATGAAACAAAGCACTGGACTGGTCTGATTCCTGTCGTTTATACTGATAAATTACACTTTTTTTTTTCCCCCCAAAATGTGTCATGATGCTATTTTTTCATCATTTTTAAACCAGAAGTCTTCAAGTCTCAATTCAGCCTCGTGGCAAATTCAGTGAAGGTCAATGAAGAGTTGAGGTTTGTTGAGCTTCAGTCTGAAACATTAGTTTATCGCTTTAAGCTGCTTCAATGACATTGAAACAGAAAAAAAAACAAAACAATGGCACACTGTTTTTGCACTTGCTCATCACACTCGATATCACTGCATCAGCGTCACAAACTACCACGTGCTGCAGCTGTGCATTGTGCATGCTTTGTACAGGCCTCGTCACGTAGCTGCAGCTAAACGGCAACAGAATGGCACCACCAGAACCGCACGCACGAAGAAAAGAAGAAAACAATGCGGAAAAAAAGAAAAATTATGATAAAAAAATGAGAATGATAGAAAGAAAGGAAGAAATGGAGATGGCCGAAAGGCTAATGGAAGGGCATATAGGCACAGGAGTGTATCAGGCCACCTTAGATCAGTTTCACAGTCCGAACGCGTCACATCCGCATTTAAACCAGTGCAGTTTAAACACCAGCAGTTTTACAGTAATGGATTTTAAAGGTTTTAAAGGAAGGGCGATAAGTAAGGCTCAAGTTCCTCCTTCAACTGACCATTCGTCTTGACCGGGCTTTAGAAAAACAAGCGCTATATACAGAGACAGAGGCAGTGAAGGGTTGGGGGGGGGGTGTAGGCTGGAAAAGATGATGTAGAAAGGTCAAAAGTAGAGGTGAGTCATTCTGTCCATCCAGGAGGTCACATGACCGTCACATGATGACCGTTTCTGTGTACAGACTGAAGTTGTTGAAGTTGCTGAAGTTACTCTGGGGCTTCCTGGCTTTGCGGGCGGGGCTGGGTGGGCGGTGCATGGGGCCAGAGGGTGTTGTGATTTTAGCTGTGGGGGCGTGGCTTGCCCATCTGGATGGAGGCCGCTGATTGGCTGGACGAGCAGGACGAGAGAAACTCCTTCTGGGAGTAATGGGAGACGACTCGCGGCTGACCTGGGAAGCATGAAATACATAAATGATAATAATGTTAAATGATAAAGTCCCAAGCTAGCTTTTTAAGTTATTGTCATATGTGCTACATATTTTCTCAAAATATTCACTCAGTATCTTGAAACAATGACCTGTTTTCTTGAAATACTGACATTTCAAAATATTGACTCTCACCTGCTGAGTGTTCTTCTGACTGACTGTATACTGCTGCTCCCCTTTCATCACGTCCAGAAACTGAACCTTGCTGTCCCTTCCCTGGCTGGAATCTGCACCCTGTCCTTTTCCCTGGTACTGAGAACCAGCACAGCTGCTCAGGATCCTCTCCACCATCCTGTAATCTGACTGGTGGTCCACTGCCTGGGATCCCCACTGGCCTGGCTGGACGCCCATTTTTCTGTTCGCCCCTGTCTCCACCCTGTGTGGTGCCTTTGTGTGGGTATATGAAGGGTTGGTGCTGTAATTAGAGCCCCTGTGTTCTCCGTTGTGGACCACATGTCTGGGGCCAGCAGGTGCCCGAGGCTCTTGGCTGAACTCCACCGACACATTTGACTCATGGAGACACTTCTGGACAGGCGCATGTGCGGATGACCTGTTGACGCCCAACTTGCGCTGGCAGACGGGCGTATTTTGGGCTTTTGGGGGTTCGACCGGGATCACAGTGGTGACTGTCCCATCCTGGATCAGGGTCTTCCCCTCGTTTTCCTGCAACATGGCGCCAAACTTGCGCAACACTGACGGGCTGCCACCACACTTCCTGTCCACCAAGGGGCACTTCCGGTCCTGTTGTTGTGGCGACTCAGTAAAGTGGGTGGAGCGGGTGAGGACAGGAGTTGGAGGGCTGTCTCTCTGTTTGACTGGAGGTTTGCTGACCGATTTCTCTGGGGACGGCTCTTTGGAGCAGATGGGATCTTTCCAGCTGACGTGACGGCCTCGGACGTCATCCACACCTTTGTTCCTCATGTTCTCCACTTCCTCAAACTCACCAATCCTGTGGTAGAGGTGCAAACCCAATCAAGCAATCATGAAAAAGAAATGAACCACTATCAACACGAGGAAAAGTACTACAGTTCAGGATGTGATGTGAAAGTGATTCAAACATCGGGATGCGCCCATTCACATATTCAGGTGTTTGCATATGCTAATATGTGAAAAGAGGTTTCGACTTTAAAAGGAGGAGATAACTAAAGCCCATTTAAATGATAATAGGTCCTTGTATTAGCACTGTGTTTGGGGAGGTCCCACAGGGTGGAAGAGAGACAGAACGTACCTGCCAGTCACAGGCCACTGTTTACTACCGTCCTGATAACAGTAAACACTCTGGTTCCCCCTGGAGCTCTGAAGGAGAGCGAGAGACAATTACTGAGGATGAATCACCAGACAGACTTTGCAGCTGAGCCAGTTGAAAATAAATAGACATTCAGAAAAAGAAATTCCCTTACCAAGTTTTGAGGTCCAGGATGACTGTGGCTTTGTCTGTAATCAGGTCCCTGCCCGAGGTATCCATTCAGAATGTCTAAAGTGACGTCTTGGCCTCCATTAACCTGATACCTTTCAGGGCAATAGAACCCATTGCTGTGATGATTAACTGAAGCGTTAGAGTATGAGTAATCACTTGGGCGATTATAGCCGTTGGCGTGCTCCACCGAGAGATCGTTTCTTGTCCCACCGCGTTGACCACCTGGATGGACATCACTCATGTTGCTGTGGCATCTAGTCGGACCATTGTAACTGTTGCCATGGCAGTTATTTGTGGTGTTAACGGGAAGCAAGGTGATGTCCAGGTTCGGGGCGTCTGTGCTGGAGTTAGGGCTGTTCTCAGCAGCTCCTCTGCGCGCTTTCACTTCCTTATATAACTGCAACATGGACATGCAGAATGGCAAATCAGTCAGGCATTCTCACGTGTCCAGATGGTACATAGCTCAAGCTACCATGACATGTTTGTCTAACGTGTCACAGCCCGGGAAATCACCGTAAGATGACACAGCAACTCTTGGAATTCATTCTGTTGAAAGAAGTACTTGGGACAGAAATCTTATTTTTACAGTTTTGCCCCCCTAAATGTGGTCGATCATCCATAACAACCATGTTTGGTGCCTGAAGATTTCTTTTGTGGTTTTGAACTGGGGCAACAAAGCTAATGTAGCTAACGAGTAATGGAAGCTAATAGCCCACCAATCAGAATTGTTCCTCAAGCTTTTAAAATTGCACTTTTGTCCATGTTTATAGGCATCAGTATATAATAGAGGGTCAGAAACCACATAAGGAATTGATTACTTAACAGCATTTCACTCTTAAAGCTATTGTTTAATATGTTATTGGTCTTGTTATGTAATATTCTATAGCACATCATTATCCCTCACTCAAATCAGTTTGACAGAATTCAAGATTATGTGTACTTTTTTGTTTTTGTCTATTAATGGTCTCTCACTACAATACCCAGCTTGCACTGCACACAATACGTCATACGAGCAACGAATAAACTGATATAGAGACAAAGATATATAACAAAGACGTGATGTTTGGCTTCCTCGCGGTAACGTTAGCTATCTGGCTTCCTTCTACATTAGCCAGCAAGTGGAAAAGGAAACATTTCAAACAAACTGCCCTCACGTTTCCACCCCAGAGCGCTTGTAGTATTTTTTAGACGTTCCTCCCACCTTCAAGATACATCACCAGAAAGAGATATAAACCTGAAAATTCTCACTTTGGAGACACCAGTGTATTTTCATTTTGGCAAAAGTGCCCCTTAAGGACTCACGATTTGAGGAAACTTTGAGTTTGAACAACGATCTTTGGTGGGGTATTCTCTTCCATTACTTGCATTAGCTTCGTAGCTTCAGTGCAAAACTAAAGAAGCAAGGATGTCTTGCAAGGCCAGATGTGATCTTTTACTGAGAACATCTGGGGACAACCATCTGGGGAGTCTGGGCTAAACATGTTACATTAGCTAATGATAGTTTTTAGCTAGTTAGCTATTTTAGCTACTGCATGCTTGTGCTATTGATTGTTCTCCAGAGTCCAGCACTAGAACTATCGCAAGTTGTCACCAGACATGCATTCTTGTTATGCCGCCACCTCTGGCCCTGCAAGACCAGTCTCGGCTGATCAGCTAACATAAGTTAGCGTGACTTAAAAGTCCCCCCAAAAACTCTTATTAAGCAGTGGCAGGATTGGCAAATATTCACAAAAACAGGAACAGGCTGACCCCAGAGGTGTATCCTTGTTACAAGATCACGTCTGGCTCCGCGAGACTGGGGCCGTGGCAACAAACAAAACAAATCCAGCCCCCACAGCACAGCCACAACAATCAGTGTGGACGTTATGCAACCATGATGTTTCTCCAGAAGCGCTGGACTGTGTGTCTGAATGCGAACGCTTGTCCTTTCCAACATCATTAAGTTCGTTAGTATTTTCTTTCAGCATGTGCGCGAGCGGCTGTGCCCATCCCGACATTATTAAGTTCATTAGTATCCGCTTTCACTGTGTGTGTGTTGTGTTCAGCCTGTCAACCCGCCCAACATGAGTTTAATAAGCTTGTTAACATCTGTCATGGCTGTGTGTGTGTGTGTGCGTGTGTGTGTGTGTGTGGTGGCTGGATTTGGGGGAGGCTATTCTTACACACATAAACATACACACACCCACTCTGCCAACCCCAGGGATGGCAGCCAGCCTCAGCAGGGGGTCAGAACTCGTTCAGCCAATCAGAAGGCTTGCCACGAGCAACCACGTTAACAACAACAACAGTGAGGCTGATGGACTGACCGCTACTGAGCATGTTCAGATCATCACCTCTCGTCCTTCCGCAGGTCGTTTACTTGCTGTTTGTTGAGGTTTTATTCTTAGGTCTGCTGATTGTATCTGTGTTTGTGTTGGTGTGTAAGAAAGGCAGTGCTTATTTTTGGTGACTGTGTTGATGTTTCTTCTGCCGTTTAGTGATACAGATCACTGTGCCGGTGGTGTTTCCAGGTTGATGGCATTTGTTAGCATTTCTTTTTGTTTGCACTGCTAGTGTTTTGTGTGATTTGTGTGATTTTGTGTGAAATCGCTATTGTTCTTGTTGCTGTTGGTTGAGGCTGGTTGATGTTTGTGTTGCTGTTGGTGTTTGCTGGTGTTGTGACAGATGTCTGTGGTGTTGCTGTTGGTGTTTGCTGGTGTTGTGACAGATGTTTGTGGTGTTGTTGGTTGGTGTTTGCTGGTGGTGGCAGTAGGGTTGGTGTTTGTTGGTGTCCACATAGCTTGAGAACAAAACTGAAAATGTTTGTAGTGTTGCTGGTTAGTGTTTGTGGTGTTGGTAGGATGGTTGTTGGTGTTGCTGGTATTTGTGGTGGTGTTGTGGTTGCACAGTGTTTGTGGTGGTGTTTGCTGGTATTGTGTTCACAGATGTTGTCCAAGTTTATCATTGATCACCGATGTTGATTAGTGTTTGTTAATGTTTACTAATGTTGAATGGTATTATTGTGATGGCTAATTGGTGTTGGTGGTGGTGTTTGGTGTTGATCTTGTTGGTTGGTGTTGGCTGGTGTTTGTGGTACTGCTGAGTGATATTGGTCAGTGTAAGTGGTGTTGGTAGCATTGTAGATTGGTGTTTATTAGTGTTTGTAGATGTTGCTGATTGATGATTGTTAGTCACTACTGTCTCTGTATCTCACCTCCTCTATCTTCCTCTGCATGTCTTGCAGCTGCTCCTCCCACTCCTGCATTTCAGAGTCAAAGGAGTCCAGCAGGTCCACTCGCTCGCCCCCCCACACACACCCGCCATGGTCCAGCCCACAGTGAAGCTCAAGGGCTGCCATCACTGTGTGTGTCTGTCCGTATGCTTGGCTCTTCCACTGGCCCTCCACGATAAGTCGCTTAATACCAGCAGTATCTCAAAATGGTATGGTGGCACAGAAGAGTTCTAAGAGAAAAGACAGATGGAGAGATCAGTAAAGAGAGACTGGGCTGGTGGACCATGTCAGCATTCAAAACATTTCATAATAATTCCATGAGTACCACCAGTTTGTTGCTGTTGTAAGAAAACCTTGTATCTCCAAAACGGTGACTTTACAACAACAGGTTAGATTTGCTTTTCAAAAATTAATATTGGTCTATTCATCATGAAATCCTCAAACAAAAATAAACAAATGCCAGAAATGTAGCCTCTAAATTAAGAGTCCATCCACTATACCCTAGGCCTAATCCTAAACAGAGCAGTGTGTCTCCTCAAGGACTCTTCCCCCTGACCGGCATGCCAACATTTCCATGATGTAACCTGGGAAGGCATCCCTGTCATGCACACCTGACCCATTCTGTGGCCATTTCCCATCCTTCAGTGCAGAGCTTAAGCGTCAAAGTCGTCAGCAGGTGCCTCTTGCTTGCGGTCTTCATCAGACTTACTCAAGTTACCGCGATACAGTCATCTGCCCAGTCAAGAACAGGTAGTACATAACAGTGATTTTCTTGCCATTTCCTTCGCCCGGATGTGACGAGGTCAAGGATCCTTACAAGTTCGGAACTTCTGACCCACTTGGATGGGCTCAGAATAGTCCGATCTGTTCCAAAGCTGCATCAGTGTTATTCCGATAATGCGGAATTGATTTATGGGAGCGCATGAGCCATCCCTGATGGATTTTTTTCCGCCATCAAGAAACTTGACACCCCGGGTATCTCGGAGTGTCTCGAAAGTGCCTGAAGGTACCACTGTGTGATGTAAGAATCGAATGATATTTATACCCCTGTAACCAGGCTATGCATCGTAAAACAACACAAACCAAGAGGTGGGCTGCATCAGTGCCGTCTAATATACGGCAAGTGTGAAAGGAACAGCTCGTAAAAAGTTTACAAGCCTCAAGTGTTGATAATCTGTAATTTGTGATCTCGGTATATCCTCACTCACGTCTCATGCACGTCTCATCTGAGCTAAGCATGCAATACAATGTGTCCCATCATAATGACACACTTTTTTTTCCTTATTCATGCTTACGAAAGCAAACATATCTTCATATTAACCTTTTTTTTCTGGGAAATGTTTCTCTAACCTGCCGGAAACCCATTAAACTGCAGGTTTACTATTCAGTTAGTAATCTAAAGATTTGCTATTCACTCACAAATATAAAGGTAATTCAGTAACTACTATAAAATCACGCAAGTTAGGTGGAGATCAGTTCCTGGGGGTTAAAGATAACACCTAGTATTCTGTTGTCTATATTACATCAGTTTCCTTACCAGGCCCAGGGAAGCCGGTCTCTTTGGTGACCACCACGAATGTGAGAAACAAGTACGGCCAAGAATTTAGTCCGTTACTCAAGAAATGCTCTGCGAAGTTGAACTGGCACTGTTCCTCTCAGGTCCACCTCAGTCAACAGCTGCTCACACTCTATCGGCTGGTCTAAAGTCCCCCTCCAGCTCCCCTCTGCTGTGACGTAAAAGTCCCGCGGATTGGATTTTAAAGCTGTCCCGCGTCCGGCCCCTCACCCCCAGGGCAAGTGCCTCTCTTCAAGGTAAACAACCCCTCGCAGCAAGACTTTATAGTGCCTCCTGCTATTTCCACCGCGGCGTCACCCGGCCTGGTATCCAGTGTCATAATGTCAGATTTATTCCGCCATTTGCCGTCTCCATGTGAGCCACTGTCGTCACCAGCATCTCTGGGTTATAATTACAAAAGACAGAGGGAAAGTGTTTACAAGGCTGTTTCGGAGGTTTATTTTAGCGCCGCCGCTGTCAGGCCGCCCTTGTTGCTGCTCTGCTTTTGGGACTTGGCAGATTTAGGTCTTGTGACTTCAAGGCCAGGTGCTGATTCGCCCGCCTGCCACGATACCAACAACCCGCGCTAAATGTAGCAGCCATCACAGTAGTCCACTTTTCTTTTTTGAGATGCCTGCGGCCAGAATTAGCGTGCTGTCAGCGGATTTGATCCCGGCAGTTCACGCTTGATTTAGTTGAAATTTATTGTGACACTTGCTGGTTGCACAATAGCCGGCGTGCGTCACCCCCCTCTACAGCGGTATCGACCGCTGACCCAAATAGCCACCGGACGTTTTGACAGACGGAGAAAAACAGCACATGGGATGGACCAGAGAAATACTACGAAGTATGTCTGCAGAAATATTCTTTCCAGTTAAACGCCTGGTTCTAAAGTAAGGTGCCTTGCAAAAATGACCTCCCACAGGCGTCTATACTGCATAGAACTGCATCCAAATTTCTGTTCAAAATGGTCAAATGAGCATAAAAACAGTTTGACATCATATCCTCAGGTCATGATGTATTTCAACATGCTCATTAAATATATTTAGCTTAAAAGATGCATAACATTTTGCAAAACTCAACAGAAAAACCACAGCATTCAAGCAGTAGCACTGAAATAGTCCCAGACTTACATAATAGTCCTGAAGTTTACACAAAAACTGTCCTTTATCAATTGTTAACATAAAATAAGGGCGATCTAGTATCACATCATTTTCACAATATGCATCACAGTTTATAATTTTTTTCTGAGGTTTGATAAATTGGAACATTAACAAGCATAGCTGGTGCCACCTTTAATAACTTTATTTATTAATATAAAAAAGTATTGATACAAAGATTGGACTGCACCAAATCACAATAAATATCACCCCTATGTAAAACTAATACTGTTGGAGAATATTGTACACTGGATTAGTGTTTAGGCCCCATAGAAGCCTTTGGGAGTCATTTGTGCATCATATCTTATTTTAGATATTAGCATCTTACAAACACACAGTGAAAACTGGAAAAACGTTTGTAGGAAAACCTTTAGAATGCTGCATTAAGCAAAGTCCATGTAGCTGTGACGCAATTGGCTCACTGGGACGTCACGACAGAAGCTTAGTTGCTTAGGAGTGGTGGCCTTGCCTGGGTCTACCCCACACTGAGGTGTCTGTTCAGTGAACTAAAAAGAGTCGAAGGAGATGAATTGGCTTGCTGCCTGTCGTAGGCCGGCTCTGTGCCTCCGTATTATCTCCAGTCCCGCTTGTTTGAAGCAGCTATTTTCATTTTTAGCTGCCAAGCAACCGCGGACGTAAAAATACGACCCGCTCAGCACAGACGTCTCATTTTTCACTATTGAATGCGAAGAGCTGCTAATGGCATGATGGAGTGGACACATAGGAATACTGCCAAATAGCCCACAGGTCATTACTGTTGCAGTAAACAAGAAGCCAAGCCCACTGCTGTCCTCTGAGGAGCATTTCTGTCCCCTACGGATGCTACAAAGGCGTTATCTCTCCTTACGAGTGGCCCGAGACCTTATCCACAAAGAGCCGGCGCAGGTCCAGACCCTAGTCCATGTTATATCTGACTGATCCGAGCCGGCAAAAACTGCCATCAGCCCAGACGGTAATGAATCAGGCCTGTCACTGACTAGCTGGAACCAAAGCTTGGAGCAGCACCAGCTGGTTGTGGAGGGAAGGGGACTTGGATTGGAGCGCAGCCAGGGACTGCAGACAAGAGTTAAACACCTGGCAAAGACATCAGAGCCACTGAATGACTGTTTACTTGTTTACAGGTCCGTTTTAATGCAGTGGTTCAGCCAAAATCTTAAAAAGTTTACAGAGTTTCCCTCTTAGCCCAGTTTGCTTCTTTAGTTTTGCACTGGAGCTATGAGGCTAGCGTAGCTAACGAGTACTAGGAGCCTACAGTCGTATGCAAAAGTTTTAGCACCCCCATCAAATGACATTTGACTTTTTAAGCTTAAATTACTTTACACACAAAACAGTATTTTTCTGTAAGTTGCTGGAAAAACTTTTGAAAAGCCACATTTTATGTTTTATTTTTCCCCCCAATATGTTCAATTCAGTAAATAAACAGTAACTGTGCCTTTAAAACGTGCAGAACTGTGTTCTCTGAGCACTTATT
>JAILXH010262075.1:8164-24399 GCA_023558415.1 Piaractus mesopotamicus
GGGAGCACACATTACATTGCAGTGCATGCTGGGAACTGTAGTGCAGCTCACTGTGAAATGGGCTAATATTGCTAGAAAATTAAAATAACTTTGGGGGCCGAATAGGATTGTGCCACAGGTCTTACTTGGCCAGCGGGCCTTGTGTTTGACACATGGGATTCAGGTGTAACCGCTGCCCCGTAGATTGCTGTTAGGGTAGAAGAGTTGGAGCACACATTACATTTCAGTGTATGCTGGGCATTGAAGTGCAGCATACTGTGAAATGGATCAATATTAACAGAAAATTTTAATCATTTTGCGGGCCTGATAGTATTGTGTTGTGGGCCTGATCTGGCCTGCGGGCCTTGTGTTTGACACATGGGATTTCGGAGGGATGTAGCACCAGGGATGGCGGACCGCTTAATAGAAAATGCACCCCGTAATAGTGTTTTGCTAAATAGTTAGTACAGCAATGAAAAATTAACTACAGAAAAAACATGCTGGCACTATGTTTGTATTACTAAAATATTTCAAAATTGTATACATAGAACATTACAGGAGAATGCCAATTAAGGTGGTCCAGAAAATGCACCCCCTCTGGCTACATTATTATTACTTTCATGATATTTATACAGGTATCACATATTGGGCCTAAATATATATTACTAAAAACATTTCATAGTTGGGTCAACAAAAATAGGGGAATCCCTTTTAAGTCAGCCCACCTGCTGTGAAATGCACCTCCTAGGTATCACATATTGGTCCCATATATCTATATATATATATAATATATATATATATATGTATATGTGTGTGTGTGTGTGTACATATGTATGTGTGTGTGTGTGTGTGTGTGTGTATATATATATATATATATATATACATATATTTATATATTTATGTACGTGTATATATAATTTTTTTTTTTTTACTAATAATATTTCTATAGTGTCTCATCTTGTCCTGTGGTGTGACGACATTTCAAATGAAATTAAATGGTTCAGTTAATCCAATCATTGTGTTTTCTAAAACACTGCATAATTTAACTATAAAAAGAAAATGGAGAATTTTCATTAGAATGTTATCATTTTATAAGATAGTCCGACCAGTGTGAACGATAACAAAGGCTACAAATAAAGATTGAAATTGAAAAACAGCTATAAATAATGCACATATGCAATGTATTAATTATAGTTTGCATAAAGAGATCCTTAAACTTTGAATGCCATATAGATATGTAAAATTATTATGTATTTTATTTAACTGTAATGTGATGTCACACAGCATGAAAATTTATATCCAGGGCTGTAAGAAAAGTTTATAAAATAGTGGAAAAAGAAAAAAATATATGGTGAACACTAGCAGTTAAGGCCAATTTAGACTTTGAACATTAGAATTTCATAAAATCTATATGAAAAAAAGTTAGTTTAAAAAAAATAAATAAATAATTGTTTCACCTCCATTTGTCAAGTACCCACATAATATTCAAAGATTCCGAGAATCTGGAGAAATCTCTGTATGCAAAAGGGACAAGGCCAAGCACCAGCAATGCACTATTATAGTGCAATAATAGTGCACATGGTATAGGTGACTCACACATCTGTGAAGGCATCATTAATGGTAAAGGATATATACTGGTGTTGGAGCTACATATGCTGCCATCCAGATTATGTCTTGCTTATTTCAGCAAGATGATGCCAAACCTCATTCTGCACATTTTACAACAGCAAAAAATAAGAGAGTCTGGATGCTAAACTGGCCTGCCTGCAGTCCAGACCTGTCATACATTGAAAACATTTGGCGCATTATGAAACAAAAAGTACAACAAAGGAGACTCCAAACTGTTGAGCAGCTACAATCGTATATCAAGCAAGAATGGGAAAACATTTTGCTTTCAAAACTAAAGCAATTGGTCTCCTCTGTTCCCAAATGCTAAGAGTGTTGTTAAAGGAGGAGCTGATGCAACACAGTGCATTGCTTGCATTTTGCACTGCTGATTTGTTTTAACGCCACTTCTCATTGTTTTTCTTGCTTCTAGTTTCACAACTTGTTCTGAGTGTGTAATTTATAATAGTGATATATTTAGATCCATATTACACTCAGTAACACATTTTTATAAAGACTTATCCCTCATTTGTAGAAAACATCCACATGTAAATCCAAAGTATCTGATAATACCCCCTTTTCCCCAAATACAGTTTGAAACTTTTACTTAATTTTATTTTAAATCACTCTTAACAGTATTCTAAGCATTCTGGAGTTATTCGATTAAATATCTTTTAACAGATACCATCAAATACTGCAGACCAAGTGTTTGAGATTTGACCAAATGAACATTGTAATGTGATCAGCACATTTATAGCATGATAATACACTAACAGTTATTCTTCCTATACAACCAGTTGTCAGCCAAAAAATGTCAGATCTATATTTGTGGGAGATATGAAAAGGACTTACTTCACACAGTTTTCTTACATTTAATGGCTCTAAAATTAGTGAAAAACAGAAGACAATGTAATCTCCAAAAACATTGACACTGAAAAATGTAAATAAAAACAGAATGCAATGATGTGCAAATCATTTAAACCCTATATTTAATTGAAAATAGTAGGGACAACATATCAAATGTTGAAACTGAGATTTTTTAAATTTTTTTTAAAAATATATGCTTGTTTTGAATTTGATGCCAATATCTTTCAAAAAAAGTTGGGATTGGGGCAAGCTTACCACTGTGTTTCATCAGCTCCTCCTTTAACAACACACTTAGCGTTTGGGAACTGAGGAGACCAAATGCTTTAGTTTTGAAAGTAAAATGTTTTCCAATTCTTGCTGGATATAGGATTTTAGGTGCTCAACAGTTTGGAGTCCTTTGTCGTACTTATTGTTTCATAATGCGGCAAATGTTTTCAATGTATGAGCAGGCCAGTTTAGCATCCGGACTCTCTTACTTTTTTGCAGTTGTAAAATGTGCAGAATGTGGTTTGGCATCTTGCTGAAATAAGCACGTCCTTTTTTGAAAAAGACATCATCTGGATGGCAGCATATGTTGCTTCAAAACCAGTACGTATCCTTTTACCATTAATGACGCCTTTACACATGTGTGAGTCACCTATGCCATGTGCTCTAATTATTGCACTATAATAGTGCATTGCCTGTGCTTGGCCTTGTTCCTTTTGCATACAGAGATTTCTCCAGATTCCCTGAACCTTTGAATATTATGTGGGTACTTGACAAATGAAAGTGAAACATTTTTTTTTTAAACAAACTTATTTTCATATAGATTTTATTAAGTTCTAATGTTCAAAGTCTGAATTGTCCTTAACTGGTAGTGTTCACCATATATTTTTTTCTTTTTCCACCATTTTATAAGCTTTTCTTACAGCCCTGGATATAAATGTTTTTCAGTTCCATTCTTTATTTGTAGCCTTTGTTATCGCTCGCACTAGTCGAACTATCTTGATAACATTCTGATGAAAAATTCATTTTCTTTTTATAGTTAAATTGTGCAGTGTTTTAGAAAACACAATGATTGTATTAGCTGAACCCTCATAAGACATTTAATTTTGTTTGAAATGATGTCACTCCACAGGACAAGATGTGACACTATAGAAATATTATTAGTAAAACAAATATGTAATAAATGCCTTTAGAACAATGAAATTCATTTGCATAAATTATCTGAATATGGGACAAAATATTAAAATTCATTATAGTCATACATTTTGGAGATCACTTTTTTCAAATTAGATACAGGGCCATAAACAAGACACTAAAATTAATGACATTTTGGACTTAAAAGATCTAGGATTGTCATGAACAAGACATTTTAACAACATTTTAAGGAAGTTTTTGAAACAACTGATACTTTTTACTGATTTACTTTTGTTTTAGCATCCAGCTTTGCTGTAAGATTCTTGTTTTCTCTTTCCAGCTTCTTTATTTTAGATCTTAACCTAGTTTGGGGAGTTTTCCTATGATGACCATTGCTTTGTAGATTGACTGTGGGAAAGTTAGTAGCTGGCAAACTCCGGGCTGGAGGACTAGTAGCTGACAGAATAGCAGCTTGTGGATCTTGAATTGGAGAATGAGTAGATTGGGAACCATGAGCGGGAGTACCACAAGCTGGATTAAAAGCACCATCATCCTTCTTTCTCTTCCTGCCCCTTGCCTTTATCTTCCTCCATTGCTTACAAAGCTTATCTCTTTTTTTGTTTCGATAGACAATTTATATTTCATGGTTAAATTTCCCCTTTTGCCTTCTTTTCATGAAATCTGTTGATAAAGACAGCTGTTACTTGTATTCACAACAGTTTATTTTCAGTATTAAAGAAGGCTTCACTAACTGTCTCTGTCTTTCCCTATAACAGCTTTTTTACTTTCTTCTTCTTTACTTAAGGATCTTTTCACGCCTATCTTCATCCTGGTTTAACCTTTCCCTGCACCTCCTTGTCCTTTCTTTGCTCATTCCTAAAATCTGACAAAACACTTTCAAAACAATTTTCTGTGGCAGTCCATGCACAACAAACAATGATAAATGCCTTCTGTAGCCTACATTCTAAAAACAACAGACATATAACTAGTAACACAACTAACTTATGTATGTCACACAGCAGTATAATATTGTCACACAACAGGACATTTACACCATTGTGTCCATTTTGAATCCTTGACATATTAACAGACCTTGAGCATTTCGCTAACTGAGTGAATATGCTGTTTTTAACGTTATTAAGTGATTTTTAAAATTTTATATTTTACATTTCTCAAAGTAGAGCTGTCACACCACAGGACTAATAAAATGGACACGTTAATTGTTTGACAAAGTATGAAATTTGTCAAATTACTAAGAGATTTAAACTCACCATCCAACCATCACGTCATGGCCAAACATCTGAGGGACCTTCTGGTTCTTGTTTGACAAAAGGCCCCTAAAGTTGTTATCAAACTGCCTTTTTAGAAAACCTGATCATCTGTGTCACATCACAGGACAGCATTTCATTACAAAACTTAATTTACTGTAATTATTATTGTGGGAGTCTTGTGCTTTAAAAAACCTTATATTGGTAAATAAAATATGTATAAAATAATACCAAAAGCATTTATAAACAGTTTTGGTGTTAGTGATTTCTTTTATAAATGTTTACATTTCATACTTCATTTATTTTACTGTCACACCACAGAACATTTTGAATGTTTACCTTACAATAAAAAAATCTTCCTTCTAAAAGTAGAACAGTTACATAAAACATTCTATTTTGCATTACTGGAACAAGTGTTTTGGAGGAAAAACAAATCTTAATATCAGGAAAATGTTTTTCAGGTTTACAGGAGCATAAAAGAATGGGGGGAAAAAATAATCTCAACTAGGGCTGCAACAAAGTGAACAAGCTCGTTGTGAATAATATTTACTTGCTTCTCCATTCCAACTCCGTCAACAATTCCAGAGAATATGCATTTCGAAATAGAAAATGTTACAGCTCAGCTCATAACATAAGTAACATAAATAAATAACATTAAGTAGGACGGCTTTTAGCATTAACATTAGCTAGCTTGCTAGCACAACTATCTTACCAAGATGAATCTTCTTTATCCAGTGGGCCGACGCGTTTCCTCTTTAGATGCTCCAACATGGAGGATGTGCTCCCATGCCAGCTAGGGTCGGTTTTTTTGGAGTTAAGAGTGAAATGCTCCTACACCTTTTGTTCTTGAGGCCACCATCGCGCTTTTCTTAACTCTCCAGTACACGGTAATGTCAAAACGTTCTTAGTTAGTGCGAGAAACACATGTGATGACATCAACTAATCAACTAGTTGATTGACATGACACCTGATTAGATGGCCAACTAATTTGGTCATCCATTTTATACACAACCTCAAGTGCAAAGGTTTAACTAGACAAAAGCTTAAAGAAAATCAGCAGGCTAAAAGAGTCAAGAGAGAGAAAAAGAAAGGTGGGGGGCACTTGTAGGCATCTTCCCCATGTAACACAGACTTGGTCAAAGCAGTTATAGCTTTATGCAAATTAGACAATCTACACACAATTGCTAATTCATCATTGCAAATCAAAACTTACAATGCAGGCTTGGATTGTTTTAGAAACAGATCTGAACACATGAGACAGTGGGCCTCATTCACCAACCGTTCTTAAGAAGAAACGTCTTCTTAAAACCCACTTGCGCAGTTTTTACGAAGATTCTGAGATTCACCAATGTTTTCTTATTTGGGATTTGTTCTTGGGTAAGAACAGAATCTACGCACACTCAAGAGCACAAAGGAGAACAGTTCTATGGTTTAAGAACGTGTCATGAACCTGGCA
This sequence comes from Piaractus mesopotamicus, assembly GCA_023558415.1. Lineage (NCBI taxonomy): Eukaryota > Metazoa > Chordata > Actinopteri > Characiformes > Serrasalmidae > Piaractus > Piaractus mesopotamicus. Next base: position 14,459 of record JAILXH010262075.1, read on the forward strand.
TAGATTAGACCTCTTAGGACCTTTCTCAAGATCTATATCTTGAGAAAGATAACCCTTCAACATATTTGGGACTAATATGTATTACCTGTAAAGGATTATGTATGTAATATTTCATGGCAGGTGTTATTGTGTTATCTCTAATGTTCTTTCAGTTCACCCAAGCATGAAATGCTTTTAGTCCCCCCATTTGTAACTAACGTAATCACTGGGCAAGTTTCATAGATACAATAACCAAGTGGTCATATTTAAGAGGAAATGGATTTCCTGGCAGGTGGGCTTCCTTAAAAGCCATCCCCCTATGACTGTTTCTGTTGACCCAACTATGAAATGTTTTTAGTAATATATATTTAAAGTCAATATTTATACCTGTATAGATATCATGGATGTAATAATAATGTAGCCAGAAATAAAATGTTTTTAGTAATACATATTTGGGACTAACATGTAATATCTGTATAAGTATCATTAAAGTAATCATAATGTAGCCAGATTTAAGAGGGGTGCATTTTCTGGCAGGTGGACTGCCTTAAATGATATCCTTCTATAACTTTCTTTGTATTGACACAACTATGAAATATTTGTCATCATGTATTTTTGGGCCAGTATGTTACCTGTATAAATACCATGAAAATAATAATAACATAGCTAGATTTAAGAAGGGGTGCATTGTCTGGCAGGTAGATTGCCTGAAAAGGCATTCCCTGTGACGTCCTTTCTGTTTACACAACTACAGGGTGATTCAAAAAGATTTATCCGATTTCAAAGCGCACTATTTTTTTTTTTTTTTACAACTGTGAGGCGCCTAGGAACCAATCACATATCAGTTGAAAGAGTGGGTGAGTATCTGATTCCCAGTATGGCAGTGAACCTCCAACAGCTCAGAGCATTCGTCATTGGTGCCAACAGTTCCAAGAAAAAGGTCACCAGCATCACCAGATCTCACGCTGCGTGACTTTTTGTGGGGGTTCGTTAAGGATTATGTTTATGTCCCACCACTCCCAACAACACTGGATGATCTCCAAAATTGCATTGAAAGAGCCGTGAGTACAGTGACACCCGACATGCTCAATTGAGTATGGCATGAATTTGACTTTCGCGTTGATGTTGTCCGTACACCTGGAGGACGTCATATTGAGTGCTTGTAAAATTACATAATAACCTTTACGCTCACTTAAACCATTTACAATTTACTGCATTTTTCTATAATGATTTACAAGTGAAATAAATCATTTTGAAATTGAAGGAATCTTTTTGAATCATCCTGTATATTACATTTTTAGTAATACATATTACATATACATATACACCATAGCCAGTTTTGAGAAGGGGTGCTTTTCCTGGCAGATGGACTGCCTTTAAAAAGCATCCTTTTGTAACTTTCTATGTACACAATTTTAAAATAATTTAGTAATATACACTTAGTGTCAGCATGTGTTTTCTGCAATACATTTTCATGGCTGTAACAACAATTTAGCGAAGACTATGAAGGTGTAGCGTTTTCTGGCAAGCAGTCTGCCGTCCCTGCTAAAACAAACATATAGAACCCCTTTGTTTAGAAAGTGTTTCTAAAGGTGTTCTGCAGTGGTCCCTATTGGAAACCGTTAAGCCAATTCCCATTAGAAAGCAAGAACGTAGGTGTTAACCCTAATGGTTTCTAATAGTCCTGTTTCAGCAGGGATATAAAACATTCTTGTATCACCTTCTTTCTTTTGAGTCGACTAAGAAATTAAGTTTTAGCAGTATATATATGCAAACAGCATGTACCTGTGCAAGCTACGGGAGAGGGGGTTGGATGGCAGCAATACCCGTGTATCCGGATTTACAGTCTAAAGCACTTAAACCAGATTGGTGGGAAACGCGACACGATTAGTACTTGAGATTCATATGTATATTTCATTGTCAAGGGTAAGTCAATATAAGTAAAGTATAAAAGCAGATTACCTCCGCGTTCAAGGAAAAGACGTTGCGCGCGCGGTCCCGAGAGGGCGTGCTTCTCCTGGCGGGGGCGCCGAATTCGGCACAATATCTGAACACCTTCAACCCCACTCGGCCCGTGCGAAGCCCATTTTCACATTCCCATCCTGATTTCACTTGCCAAGGACCCTCGGCCAGAGGTAGCAAGTTGCAAGCCAGTGCAGTTAACTGTAAAAACATGTCACTGATTTATTTCAGTTGCGTTCTAGCTTTGTTGCGTGTGTTTAAGAATATATTTAAGTTTACAAAAAGTCAGGCACATATATATCTACATGTGCCAGGGGTGTCCAATCCTATCCTCAAAGGGTCAGCTCGGTAAAGTTAGGTTGATACGGATATTCGCGTTTCGTCCCTCCTGTCGCTCACAAACAACCTCCTAAAATTTCTGATAATACATTTTCTAAATCGTGGTAAAAAAGACAACAAACTACAATCTTTATATTTCGCCGAAGTACCTTATCTTTTCATTTCGCCGAGTACATTTGATGAAAATAACCGGAATCGCTGCAGCGGACGTCGAAGACGGTAAGGGAACATCTATAAAGTGCGGGTACTGCTTAAAAACGTAAAACATTCAAAGGCATGAGGAGCTTGTTGGTGTTGTTTATAAAGACTTATTAAAATACAAAGATGATGTAAAAAATCAATAACTGACATTAACAAGTATACATTTTTAGCAAATTAGGCAGTCTAAAGGTGCATGCAGTGGACCTACAAATTGAATTGTCACAACTCTACAACACATTCTAGTTTTGAAAAATATTACCAACATGACTTGGTGGAATTGTATCATGCTTTATCAAGCTGTTATTAGAAAAACTACTACTTTTACAAATTTGTGTGGGGAAAAAAGTGCTAAAAAAAAAGACACTGCACAAACCTACTGCAAAATAAAATCACTTGTACTTAACCAACATCATACCAATAAAATACAAGCTTTAATTTGATAAGATGTGCCTTCATAGAGTTTTAATTAAGTTTTAAATTAGTACCGTGAGACATACAGATTTAAAATCACTTGTAGTTTACAGATACCGATCTGACAACCATACTGCAACCTTTAGATTGGTAAAATTTAGTTGAGTTACAGTGATTTTCTTTTATAAGTAATTAATTGCTACTGTGAGACATCCATAAGACAAACACATCTAAAATCACTTGTAGTGTACAGATACCCATCTCGCAAACATAATACAACCTTTAGTTTGAGTAAGACATTCCTTTTTCTTGATTTTTTATGACATTTAAATTCCTATTGTGAGACATCCAAGTGATGTACTGATTTAAAATCAAATGTAGTTTACAGATACCCATCTGACAAACATACTACAACCTTTAATTTGATAAAACTTGCACTGGTTGAATTCTAAAATTCTAACTAATTTTTAAATTAGTTTTAAATTCCTACTGGGGGACCTCTATGTGATGTACAGATCTAATATCACTTGTAGGGCACAGATACACATCTGACAAACACACTACAGGCTTTAGATTAATAAAATATGCACTAGTTGAATTTTAATGATTTTCTTTCTAGAAATAATTTACAATTGGGACACATCCATACGACTTACAGATCAAAAATCACCTGTAGTGTACACACCCGACAAACAAACTACAACCTTTAGTAAAATATGCCTTGGTTGAATTGTAATGATTTTTTTTATACATTTTAAATTCCTACTGTGAGACATCCATGTGACCTACAGATCTAACGTCACTTGTAGTGTACAGAGACACACCTGACAAACGTGACAAACATACTAAGAACCCTTAAGTTTGGTAAAATATGCCTTGACTGAAATTTAATGATTTTTTTTTCTAGAAATAAATTACTACTGTGGCACATCCATATGACTTACAGATCTAAAATCACTTGTAGTGTACAAAGACACACCTGACAAACATACTACAATCTTTAGTTTGGTAAAATATGCCTCGACTCAATTTTAATGTTTTTTTTTTGGTAAAATATGCCTTGGTTGAATTTTAAGTATTTATTTCTAGAAATAAATTGTTATTGTGACACATCTATATGACTTACAGATGTAAAATCACGTGTAGTGTACAAAGACACACCTGACAAACATACTACAATCTTTAGTTGGTAAAATATGCCTTGACTGAATGTTAATGAATTTTTTGTAGAAATAAACTACTACTGTAACACATCCATGTGACTTAGAGAGCTTGATAGTTGGTTTCAGAAAATTATTATTATGGTAAATCTTTAAAATGCTTGAATTTAAAATTTGGTGGTACTGATATCACGCACTTTCTTCTGTTTGGCTAATTAGATAGAATGTGGAACCTGCAAAGGTTCGTTCCATGCAGACTGCTTTGGAATGACACCATATGCTGTTTCTGATGAGGAAACAACATGACAATGTAAAATGTGTGAAACAGATGTGTAAAAAAAATAGTTCAGGAAGATATATCTACCATGAAGTAAGTATTTTTAAAATAGAAACATTGCGAAAACTAATTCTTAATTTTTAGTGTAATGTTAGTTTATTGTTGTGTAAGTTATAGTCAGCTGTTCAGCATTTCATACCCCAGAATATATTTATTTCAATTATGCACATCTTTGGATGCACTGATGGCAGTTTGTATTAATGTAGACTGGATACACCTTTGTTATTAGTTTTAATTCTTTGTTTCTTTGTCACATGGATATGTCTCAGCAACACTTTCATTAAATAATACATTCATTAAATAATAATGAAAATCATACTGCTGTATGTTGTTCATGTGTGACAAATTATTTGTTCCAGAAAAAACAAATTCTGCCACAATATGCTGCTAAAGGTTGTAGTATGCCTGAGAAAGGTATTTTAGGAAAATTCTAACGAATGTATATTAAATATTCTAGTAGGACTGTAAAATGCATCATGTGGGTGTGTCATAGTTAAAATGTATTATCAAAAATTAAAATGCCCATGCCGCAGCTTTACATAACGTGCTCCTGAAACTCCTTATAGGGACAGTCTGAATCTCATAGTCATCAGAGGAAGGGGTCAGTATATCGGCAAGCAGGCACAAACTAGGCAAACTTACGCTAACAACAAAACAGAAAAATGGTTAAAACGAGACATTGCTGAAGAGGAACATGGAACATGGTTAAGAAATGCACTTAGAAAACTGCAAAACTTTGCAAGGCAAGAGACTAATGTCCTTACATTTAAAACCATTTGTGTTGGCTGTAAGCATATTTTGGCTTGTAAAAACACAATGTAACATTTGAATTAATACAAACAAGCATTACAGTCAGTGCAGTAAATGTAATAATCATTTCCTATGTTTTTAAAAGTAGCTAAGATATTGTGAGCTGGTTAGGGCAGCAAAGTTTAGTTCCCAAATTCTCCTTGATGTCCCAAGCCATGACATGGATTGATTCAAATCCAACAACCAGCACTCCTGATTTAATGAAAGACTGATTAACGAAGCCGGCTAGTGGATGAAAACTACAATTATTACTGGATGTCCACAAGGGTTTAGAAACCCCAAGAGGGTTTGGAAATGTTTGGAAATTTGTATTAATCCTAATATTTATATTTTTCTTAACAAATAAATGCTTACTGACCAATTAAATAGATTTTAAATAATTTTTTCTCAAGTGCCTAAAACGTCTGCCTAAATGTACCTCACAAGAATGCTCAACTCTACTCCTAAAGAACTACCACGGAGCAGGGTTGTAGTTCCGCCACACCTGACTCTAGTATTCAGATGCTCTTAAAGATGTTGATTAAGTGTAAGTTCTAAAGTATGTGAGATCGGGACTGGAATTATGTACAGATTGTCACAAGCAGGGTTTAGCAGCCATACAAGATGGAAGCGATCGTCTGGTGGCCACAAAAATTTAGAGGTACTTTTTAAATCTAAAGTTATAGTAGGGTCATGAGATGTGTCTTAATAAACTAAAAGTGTTTTAGATTAGTATGACAAATAGGTGACTCAATTTTTTTCAATTAATTAATTTTTAAGAAGAATAATTAAAATTCACATACACACAAGCCGCTTATCCTTCTGGGTCATGGGGGGAGCTGGAGCCTATCCCAGCGGTCAATGGGTGGAAGGCAGGAAACACCCTGGACAGGTCACGAGTCCATCGCAGAAAATTAAAATTCAATCAAAGAATAAATTTAGTAAACTAAAGGTTGAAATAGGTTTGTGTCATGTTCACTACAAATCAGTGTATACAAGTGATTTTTAGGGATGCACCGAAATGAATTTTTTTGGCCGAAACTGAACAAAATGAAACATTTGACTGAAGGCCAAATACTGAATACCAAATATAGTTTTTCCACAGTGTTTCATTAATTTTGTCACTTTTTTCACCATTGCATAAATTAAATAGGCTAAATGTCTTTTGTCTTGGTTTTCAAAGAGAAAACAATTACTAAACTGCGATTTAAAAACATTTATTGAACACTGAACGTTTTAACATCCCAGCAGACATACTAATAAAGCACAATGACAAATAAATTAGCAAAAAAATAAGAAGTGCCCCCAGTAAAGCCAAAAATAAAATATATCAATATGACTTTAATAAATTAGTAAAACGAAATATCTTTTTATTTGACCCCCCCAAATACAGTATGACCATATTACTTAACATAAATAAGTTACGATGTACCCCCTCTTGACAATTCATCAGAACAATGTCAGCAATGTCAACAATGTCAGTTGACATTGTTCTGCTGAATTGTCAAGAGGGGGTACATCGTAACTTCAGTCTCAGTTTGTATTTTTTCCACACAACTTTTTAAAAGTAGTAGTATTTTTTCTAATAATGGCTTAATAGAGCATGATACAAATCCACCAAGTCATGTTGGTAACATTTTTCAAAGCTAGAATGTGTTGTAGAGTTGTGACAATTCAATTTGTAGGTCCACTGCATGCACCTTTAGATTGCCTAATTAGCTAAAAATGTATACTTGTTAATGTCAGTTATTGAATATAAAAGTCAGGAATACAATGCATTGCAATAGTCCAGGCAGGAAGTAGTAGAGGCAAGAATGATGAGCTTTAATTCCTTTAGAGCAGCAACATGCTTGAAAGTTTCTACCTCAAGAGGCCAGTGAAGCACAAACTTGTTGCCATATGTGATTTAGTGTGGGCTTATCAGTTTGAGCTTCTTAAGGTTAAGATTGGGTTAATATTTCTAAATTGTAATGTATCTTAATAATAATTTCTATTAATTGTGTTACATTAAACTGGAATAGGCCTTAATCTGCTGTTCAGAAAATTGAAAATGACAATGCTATGATTTCCACATTCAGGAAATTGTGTGATACAGCAAAGTTGGTAGTTTAGAGAGACAATTGTGAACAGAGATGAGAAAAACACACATTCTTACACACTCAAACTTACTCACACAAACACTCATATGGCATACAACCAGTTTAAAGAGTTTGTTATTATGTTATCTGATCAAAAATTGAATTTAAAATCATATGGTTATATCAATGCCTTGAGGAAGAGTGAGAGAAAAATACATTGAGGCAAGTCACATTAAGGCATACGCTACTGAGACATTTGAAACAACAAAGAAACAGTATGTGGAGAAAAAAAGTTTGAAAGGACTGGAATGTATCCCAGCATGCAATGGGTGGAAAGCAGGTCAAGAGTCTGTCACAGAGCTAACACACACACACACACACACACACACACACATTTAAACCTATGGTTAGAGTCCTCAATTCATCGAATGTGCATGTTGTTGTACTATGAAAATCAAAATCCCTAGAGGATACACAGGGAGAACATTCAAGAAACACCCAGAAAGGACCAGGGTTGAAGTTGGTCCTTCTTGCTGTTAGGTGACAGTGCTAATCACTGAGACATCATGCCACAGCAAACAGTAATACGTGTGCCACTCAAGTGCCACATTAATCCAGTGTTGAAATAAATGATAATGTATGCATTATCAAACTGCACAATTGTTGCTGAATTGACATTACTGGTCAGACAGCAAGACCAACCAGGGTTCTTGGCGGGACTCTATCTTAGGGCTAATCCATCAATTGTGTCTGGTTCCTTCGGGTAACTAAAATACACTAAAGGCAGTCACTAAATGAGGAGGATGGCTAATGGCCTACTCACTGTAGTCAACACCTTGTACCTGGCTAGCACAGAGCTAGGCAAGCGGCTTTGTAATGGACATACTATAAAAGTCTGAAAAGAAATGTTTTAATGTGCATGGAATTATGGCAATGGTGGCACATAAGTGTTGATGTGGGCAAAGGCTTAAGCCTAAACTAAACGGCTGTGTAACACTGCAACACAGTAAAGAGGAAAATGTCATTGTTATGTGTGCACAGTTGCCATTTTGACATGAGTGGTTCTGTAGGAAAGTTCAAGGATTTGTTAAAATGCATAAGGGTCATTCTGTGGGCCACATGAATGTAATTGTAATCTCCATGATGTCAATCCAGCCATTAGCTTTTCAGATGCAGTGTGTCATGTTGCTCTGTAGCTGTTTTGTAGTGGTGGTGGCTGGAGGATTATAGGCTTGCTGTTGGTTTTACATTTTGTTTCTTGTGCAGGAAATGACAGTGAAATTTCTTTCTGGGCCCTTGATTTTGTTTAAAAGACCACTTCTAAACACAGGGTCTATACTTGTCTGTGCTTGTGTTAAATCTAACAGAGGAAATAATAATAATAATAATAATAATAATAATAATAATCTACTACTAAGTAGGCTAAATGTAGAGGAAACACAGCATATGGATCAGTGTGTTGGAGTTCTGTTTAAACAACAGACTGAGAGACAGATGGACTGATAGACTGGATTGACCAACGACAAGCGTATAGGTATTAATAAAACTTAACCACACATCACTATTTTTTTATTCATACACTGCAATGAAAACATTATCTGACCAATTAATTTAATTTAACAGTCTACTAATAATCCTAAATTACTTTTTTTCACATTTTTTTCTTTCTTTTACAAGTCATCTTTTCCTAGTTGCTATGCTACCATGCTGTAACAGTTGGTATTGGCTGTCTCATCGTGTTGCTTTGAGTAGGATTGGTTAAACTGGCAGTCATTCAGGAAACTCGCCAATGACAGCAGAGTGCGCCTTTAACGTCAAATTTGAAAATGCGTATTTTAGAGTGGGTGTGTTGCTGCTGCTACTTCTATTCCATCGGTCCACTAGCAATGGCTGTTACCTAGATTATTACCTGGATTATTTTACATCTGCCTGTTAAATTCTTATTCTGAGCGAATTTGAGTTATGGGATGCCAACAGAGAACAAAAAGCTGGAATATGGACATATAAAAAGGGTCAGATGGGATCTGTTTGGCAATATCAGGTAACAAAACATTCTCCCTATTATTTTTTGTAACAATGTAACGAACGACAGTTATGTTTAGTGTTCATGGGCCAGAATCATGAAACTGGCCTTTTTTTGTTTCTTTCTTCAAATAACTTCTTAAATTCTCTCATTTTTCCCCCTTAATTATTTACTTAAGAATAATTCTAAGAATAAGTAATATTCTGGAAAATAGTATATTCTTAAATGCAGAGGTGTAAATAACTAATTACATTTACTCTCATTACTGTACTTGAGTACAGTTTTCCCTGTAATGGTACTTGTTGGAGTATAATTAAATCATAGTACTTTTACTCTTACTTGAGTAAATTTAAAAGATTCACCAATCAAGCAGTTCTGACAGGAAAAACACTACAGAGATGTCCAGTTTGGTGGAAAAGGAAAGAGGAGAACCTAACCAGCACACACAAGGAACAGCCTGCATCCAAACGGTCATCTGTATTCATTTTCGTGTGAACTAAAGAAAATGCCGTTATTATCAGTGGCATCATCAGAGACTTTGTTTAGTCAGTTCTTCACTTTCTCTCTCCACCTCCCTCCTCACCCCCTCTTTCTCTCTCTCTCTTCCTTTCTCTCCCTCTCTCTCTCTCTCTCTCTCTCTCTCTCTCTCTCTCTCTCTCTCT